>CM034471.1:9096229-9278030 GCA_019925255.1 Litchi chinensis
TAGATAGGTCTTCTTAATATATTTTTAGAAAATACAATGTGGTACCATAGACAAATGAATAATGTTAATAAAAAAAAAAAAAGACCAAGCAGACACGGTTTTTTTTTTTTTTTTAACTCAAATGGTATGCACTCTATTCACAATCTTATTGATAAAAATTTAAGTGTTTTTATGCCAGTGGATTCACTCACATATATGAGGAGTTTTCTCCCCATATTGTGAGAGTGTCTTATGGGAATAAATATTTGTTTTCATGCATAAAGTGATTAATTATGAGAGAAAATATTTAAGTTGTACATGTTATGCATGATAATCTTTGTAAGATCTATATGGATTTTCAACTTGTTTAGTATCTACAGCTTTAGAAAACCAAGTAAAGTTACATGTCCATCTTTATTTGCATATGAGCTGGGAATGGTGCCAAATGTTTTATGATGATGCGTGGTTTTTTTGGTGTGAGAGGAGGGTGGAGCGCTAAAAAGATATTTGGGGTGCTTCTATCCTTCCTAAATTTTCTGTTTTGGTTAGGAAAATATTCCATATAAAAGTTAATAGTGCAACTCATCAGTCAATCAATCTATCAATCAATTCATCCATCAATCATTTCCCTTAACAATGGCCTTAAAATTTGGGTCTTCAATCACCATTTATTGTTGATTATTTTTCATTCACTTTTGTAATATTTTTTTGTCATATTTGTTGTATGAAATTATGTATATATTTCACATACAGTAATCAATACAAAGCGAGAAAACCTTCACAAATATTATTATCTCTTTATGGCATTAGAGCAATAAAAATTCTTCAACAAGAGGTCCTTTCTTCTCCTTTTTCAATCTTGCCAAAAACGATTGTCAAAAATGGCCACCACAGAAACCACTGAAAGTTCTCCAAGCCAAGTTGTAATCCCTACCAACCAACAACTAGTATCCAAAACAGGTATCATTTCTTTCAATGCCACTATCCAATTGTCACTTAAACTTACAGGGGCAAACTTTTCCTCATGGAAAGTTCAAATTGAAACTCTCATGTTTGGCTATGGTCTTGAGGGATACCTCGACGGTTCAAATCCATGTCCACCAGCCATGATATAATAGGGTGGTGTTGACGATCGGAATCGGTTAACACCCGGTTGGGGGTCGGAACCTCGCCAACGAAACAATTTGTATAGGACCGACGGTGAAGACCATGGCAAGCCGGAGGTGAAGACCACGCCGGACAACCCTTTTTGGCTCCTTAGGGTCGCGTCCGAAGTTAAACTCGTAACCTTTATAAGGTTTTTAAGTGTACAACTCCTACCACCAAGCTGATGTCAACGTTGATTTCTGATCGACGAGAGCTCAAATCTCAATACCTGCAATCAATCTCAAACAAATCAAACAGCAAAGAGAAAGATAAAAAGGGGCCGAGAATAAAAACAACACAAAGACAAAGTTTTAAACGTGGTTCGGCAAGTGTGCCTACATTCACAACTGTCTCTCAATAATTCGACAGAGTGACGGTATACTATTACTTGTATCTCTGTTTACAATAAATTCAGTCTCTATTTATAGGGAAAGAGACGTTACAATTTATGTAGCAATAAAACAGGAAAAGAATTTCACATTGAATGCACTTCCTAATCGGTTGGAGTCAAATCAGGAAACTATTCCGTATATCTCGAGATTACATTGACTGAGTTCAAATTTGAATTAACTTCCAATTCTGATGAAAGAATCACGATCAAATCGGGTAATTGTCTTTTCTGCAAGATTTTCTTGTCTAACTAATCGTTGAGTGAGTTGTATGCTATACTAAGAGATCTCGAGCTGTGCCTCGCTGAGTAACGAGCTATGCATGGTGCGAACTGCATAACGGTCTATAGATTAGCTGTGATGTGAGCTCACTTGTGCGAGCTATATAGTTCGCTGGGATTCGCATTGATAAACTAGGCCTTGACTGCCGAGCCACTTCATTGGGTTAAATTGTTAGGTTTCTATCAGGCTTTTACCAGCTCATTTACTTGATCCAAAAAATACACATAACATTAGCCCCTCAACTCTCAGTTCGTTCTGCGAATTGGGAGCTCGAGCTCGTTGGTAAAAGCTAGTCTTGAATTGCCATTTTCACGCTTTTTCAAATTCTATCCCATCAGTCGCGACACATGGCACCCATTGGACGGTAATTAAACCGGCATTGGCATGTCTCGTGCCACGCGCATTTAATGCGCACATCTTTCAACTGACGGCTGCATAATTACAAAGTTTTTACTCGTGCTGCACCGTTGGATTCAGGGCAGTTATACACTCTCCAGATCGGACGATTGAGGCTTGAGCTCAAATATCTATGTAAACTGGTGAAGCCCTTTCATTTTCTTTTTCATCTGTCATTTTCTTTCAGCCACTAAGTTCTCTCTTGCAGCACTTTTACCGGTTCTTCTCAAGTTCTTCACTCTCAATCACCATTTTTCACATCTACAACA
This sequence comes from Litchi chinensis, assembly GCA_019925255.1. Lineage (NCBI taxonomy): Eukaryota > Viridiplantae > Streptophyta > Magnoliopsida > Sapindales > Sapindaceae > Litchi > Litchi chinensis. Next base: position 9,098,691 of record CM034471.1, read on the forward strand.
AAGATTCACGGTAAGTTCTGTCTTCTGACTTCAAGCTTTCAGTTTTTGGTTTATTTTTGTTGTATTGATGCTGTGTTGCACTTGCATTCTGTTCTCTGTGTTTGAAATGGGTTGAACGCGTCGTGTTCTTGATGTTGAATCTCTGTTTTCTGCGTTTCTTGTTGATCATGACTCTTCAGTTTCTATTGATTTAATCATGTTGCTTGTCTATTTGCTATTTATTTTCTGTTTATGGCTTGTTATGCATGTGAACTGTAGGATTAGGTATTTGTTGGTAGCTCGTAGGTTGTTCTGTTATAGGTCAAGCCCCCTACTATTTTAGCAATCTGTAGAGTAGGGAAATAAATCATTTAAGTTTGCTTGCTGCGACCTGATTATACTCCCTTTGTATTGATGTCTTCAAGCGGAGTCCATAATGTTAATGAGGCAATCCAAAGCGGAGAGGTTCCAGAGCAATTTGCAGCTCAGACTGATCCTGAAATGATTCGTCTTGAAGTGGAGCGGCGAGCTCGCGAGGAGAAAGAAGCTCGCCATGTGTTCGCACATCATTCTTCTACAGTTGATTCTGTCGAGCTGGAAGGGGTCGCTCTTCAATATCATATCCCTAGGTGCTACCGTGCGATATCACCCATCGATGACAACCATGTATGTTATCCTCCAAGTGGGTACATCGCTATCAGTACCCAACATCTCAAGCACGGGCTTAGGTTCCCAGTCCTCCTTATCTGGTCGAGTTCTTGAACAGAGTCAAGCTTGCACCATTCCAACTGACCCCGAACTCATACTCGCAACTAACCTCGTTAACTTTGGCCTTTCTTAAAAACAGTCTTCCTCTCCTAATTCTAAAAATCATATAACATCTTTAAAACACCAAGGCTGGAAGTAGTTCGAAAGATGGGAAACGAGACGGAATTTATTATCTCACAGCTCGTCAATTGGACTACAAGAACCTCCTGCCCGAGGAGATGCAAAGGGCAAGTCTAATGTAGGAGTTTACAAGACGAACTAATTTTTTGTCTCTTGCCCTTCTCTCAAATATCTCAAAAACTTCAACTTTGTTCTAAGTCCAGGTTCAGAGAAAAATACTTCTCGAACTATGATTGAATTTTTTTTTTTTTAACACTTTGTTTTGCAGAACTGAAAGCGGACAAGTCTTCTCTCAGCAATGAGGAGAAGAGGGTTCTTAGGGTGCTCGCGAGTTCGAGTGAACTGAGCATCAGTGATAAATTTGATATCGACCTTCTCCAGACTTATGGCATCGCTCTTCCTACTAACTCTTCATTAATTGACAGTAATAGGGACATAAGAAGCAGGGGAGAATTCGAGCTCCCTTTTTAGGTACTCGTCGAAAAAGGGGAAGACACTCCTGCTTCCTAACCAACTCCAGCTCTTGCCTCCACCTCGCATGACAGGACCCTTCCCAGACCTTATCTAAGCTCTCGTCTGGAGGATCCTGCCGGACACTTCAACGGATTCCTCGAAACCGACTCGTCGGATCGAAGACATCCGGGAAGCGAACCCTATCTTTCTGTATCCGATTTACTCATTAAAACTTACTTATTTGATTTTTTTCGTAACTGGTTGGGAGTGTTAAATACTTTCTTTGATTCTATTTCAAATTCTTTTTATAAAATTTCGGCAGCATAACGGCTGCGTTTTTTATAAAACCAAAATTTAACCTGTAAGGAAAATAACACTTCGACTATTTCTGAATACCTCCCAACTTCTTTGTTCTCAATCATGCATCATTCATCACAATTTCATAAGCATAAACAATGAGTTCGAATTCAACATGTACATATATGAACTATATACATAAAACGCATGAATGTTTACAACTTACAATTTCAACATCAATATAATTCAAAAGTTAATAGATTAGATACATATACAAAAATGTATATACGCATGACTTGCGCTATCACCCACCTATCAATGTATATGCAAACAAAAGATCTCGATCTCGTCCGACGGTGGCACGCAATAAAAACAAATGAGCTACAAAATAAACAAGGGGTTAGTGCAATAAGGATATATAATATCACATACACCAACATAAGAATTCATTATTTACTCAAGTTTTACAACTTCTTTAAATTCTTCCATGTGTATCTTTGACTCGTTTTAACCATCACGGGCAATTATAACTAATGTCAACGTGAAGCTTACTAATATATCTCAACTGCTACGTTACGGAATTTACTACATCATACGTAGGGCGCTATATCTATTCACTGAGCAACTACGATGCGGGATTCTCTGCATCGCAAGCGTAGTGCTAAATCTCTAGACAACTACGAGCGGAATTTACTGCATCGCTTCGTAACGCTAACTATTAACTAACCAACTACGTGTGGAATTGTCTGCATCGCAATGTAGCGCTATACTTTTCTTTTTCACTGAGCGATTACGGACGGAATTCTCTGCGTCGTCACGTAACTCTAAATCTTATGACTCCTAAGGCATATATATGGGTTTTCATATTACTTTTCTTTAAGTGCAAAAGCACAAACTCACTAATTTGAAAATCTTGAAAACTTTCTTATTCCATTTTCTCTATATGCAACTCATTATCATTTTCTAGAAACATATGGATTCCATAGAAATCCATACGCTTAACTTTAACTATATCATTATATATTATTTTCAATTGGTTTCATTACTTAGCTATCACGTTTATTCAATAAAGTCAAGAATTGGCATAAAAATTTTAAAAGCTCTAAAGTGGCGAACCACTTACCTCAACGCCTCGTCAAGCGTCTCGACAAGGCTCCTAGATGCCGCTCACGTGCTCGTCACCTACACAACAAGTTCTCTTCATTACTATTAACAAAAACCTCAATTTCTCAACTATATGCTAGGAATTCCCAACTATGTCCAATTCTCTCTATATAACTCCTAACTCGTTTCTAATTCAATCGAGACTCTCAATTCCCGATTTTTATGGAAAAGTTTTAGTTTTGGACCCCTAGGGATATCCCCACACGATCCATTTACTTGTCGGAGGTTTAAAACGAAAAATCACAATTTTATTTAAAATGGACAGCCCTTGATAGAACAGACGATAACCTGCTGCTCGGGGCTTCGTTTTCCTTCGTTCTTTTTCCTATGGCTCACTTATATCCCATTCTAATCACAAGTCAAATTTCGTTGAGAAATATTATCGTTTGCTAAGTCAAATATAAGGAAAACGTCCGTTTTGGACACTTTCTGATGCGTTTTAGTGCACGTTTTGCAAACTCTTGATTTCGGGTTAGCGACACTAGTTTCTCTCCCACAACTAAGCTTCATTTAACTTATAATGGTTAACTAAACTCATTTCATGCCATAAAAATTACATTAAGCTAGCCGTTTCACTTCTCAGAGCTCTAACGGCACTATTTTGTGCATAACTTGCACAATTTTTATCGGATTCGATCCGTTCCAAAACCTATAGTTTTCTATGGTTTCTAGGCATTATTTGAGGTGTAGAACACTCCCAAATAAGTGAAATAATGTCAGGTTTTCTAGAGCTCAAAATTTGAGCTCGGGTTCACCAACATTGTCAAATTTCTCCCTTTTGAAACTCTACCTCTCCTCTAACTTTTCCAACCTCTTTAAGGCTTGAAATTGATTTCAAAACCATCTAATTTCAAGGTCTAACTACTGCTCTTCAAGTCTCTATTACATATATAAATCTAACTTAGTCATTAGAGTGTTCAAAATTCACTCAAAACTTTTCTCAATCACTTGGTGTGCATAAAACACCATTTTCTGTTTCTATTTCGTTTGTACATATGACAGCCCATATTTACATCTTTTATGGCATCAATTACACATAATAATCATCATTTAAGATTCCATAACACTCACATAAAGTTCTAACAAGAGTTGAAGAGCAATCATCCAACAAATCACAACAATTTCACAACCACATGCTATCAACAATTTCTGTTCTGCTTCAGCAGAAAATAAAAGACAACCAAGCTAAAATCTTACTTGGTTCTTAGCTTAGGGGATTGAGAGAGGTCTAAGAAGGATGCTTGAGGGCTTGGAAGACAACTTGGGTGGTAGTTCTTCCCCTATCTTCCCTGGTCGACTAACCTCGTCGCCGTTCTGCTCGTGGGTGTGCTCGTGATTTAGCTCGCGTTCTGCTCCATTTCTGCTCTGTTTCTGCTCGACCAGCAGCTGGTGCTTCTTCTCCTTCATGTCTCCCCCCTCTTCTCTTCCTTTACTGCCCAGTTTGCTGCAGTTCACGGCCTCTGAATCCCCCTCACGCGAGCTGCTCGAACTCGCGACCTGCACTATCGCGCGAGCTACTGGTGCGCTGGAGTCTGCTTTGGTTGCTGCTGCTGTCTTCTTCTTCCTCTCTTGCTGTGATTCACAACCAGTAGTTGCTTCTCTTGGTCTCACTTCCTGATTGCTTTCTTCACGGCAGCAGCACTCTAATTTTTCTTTCTCTCGAACTCTCTCGGTTTCTCTCGATGGAAGGGCTGAATGTTTGTGATTTTTGCTGAAACAAATCAGCTAAGGTTTGATTATATAGTCATCAACTCTTCTTAATTATATCTTATCCCAACTCTCTTTAATTTCATCTAACTCTCATTTCCTTTCTTTGATTCTCAAATTAACCCATCTATACTTGTTTTAATTCTCATTCCGTTAACATTTTCCTTCGATCGTCAAGCTTGAATTATTAAAAAAAAAAAACTAAGCTTATTTTATTAATCTTGACTCTCTCTTTTTAATTGAATTTTAATTCGATTACCATTTACTAACATCTTGGATTTCTGGACTTAGATTTTCGTTGGGACGTTACTAAACTTTTTAATACGACGAATTTCGTCGTATTCTAAATGAATAAATTTCGGAGGCTATGAAATTAAATCAATTAAACGTAGAGAGTTATATATTATCTCTCTAATTTAATTTCTAACGTTGGGACTTTCGAAGTCGAAGTTAGGAGTTTACATAACAAGCAGACCAGATTCCAGCTCCTGCTCCAGCTCGGACAGTTCCAACTGTCCAAATAGATTCATCTCACTCTCCTGTTCAAACAACTATTCCAGCAGCCCCATCTTCATCTGCTCAAGCAAATCTAGCTCCCACTCAAGCAATAGTTTCAGTTCCTACTAAAGCGGCTCCGGCTCCAGCTCGTGTCTCGCCAACAGATGCATTTCAAACAGCTATTCCTCCAACTTCAGCTTCCACCTCTGGACGAGCTCCAACTAGGAGAAAGCTCACTCTTCTGCAGTTCCCTCAAAAGTGATCTGCTGAGGCTCCAGCCCTTTCGACTGCTCCCTCCAAGCGACCCGCTAAGGCAAAGGCTCCTTCGATCGCTGTTCCTAGCGAGGTGCCACCTATAGTAGTAGTAGCAGACCCATCCCCAGTTATATCCCCCAGCTCGTAACCCGAAGTGGGAGAAGTTCAATCAACTGAAGTCTCATCCCAGGGGACTCAAGCTGCTGCTAGCAGGGGTGGAAAGAGAAAAAATATAAGTAAACGCATCTTTACCACGTGAGTCATGTATATAAAGGGAAAGAGCCTGAGGTCACACCAGCTGAGAAGACTCCATCACCAACCATGACAAGCCCCAAAAAAGGACCAAAGAGAATATATCTAAAATCTCTTCTTGACAACTGGTCAAATATCATGATGACCCACACAAGGGCTTTGGAAAATAAATCTCTTAAGGGCTTGGATCTGGATGAATACATAAGTCGGCATGCAACGCTGATAACTTACTTCTTTTTTTTACTCTTTGCTCTATTTATTAAAGACTAACTTGTAGAGTTTCAGGCTGCCCTTGAATCCATAAAATGAAGGAGGGAGACCAGGTTCTCTAAAGATCGCATAATGAGACTGGAGAACGAGCTGGAGAAGGCTAAGAAGGAGATTAAGTCCTTGAACGAGGAGGCTCAACACGCTAAAAAGTACGAGGAGGGTCATGAGGCAATGCTGGCGGCAACTAATATAGCTAAACAGAACAGCTGAGAAGGCTCTAATGCTCGTAGAAAACGATTATGAAGCTACAAGGTCTCATCTCGCCACCTTGCTTTGCAATTGTGAAGATGAACTGAACAAAGTGAAGGATAAGCTGAGGCAATCAGAGCAGCGAGCTGAACTTGTCGAAAAGCGAGCTAAGCAAGTGGAAACTATAGCGTAGTGGACTGAGGAAGCCAAACACCGAGCTGGGATTGCAAAAAAGCAAGTTGAGGTGCTCGGGCAACAAATAGGGGCTGCAGTGTAGCGAGCTGAGGCGGTTGAGAATCGAGCTGAGGTTGTCGAGTAGCAAGTGGAGACTGTAGCAAGAAGCTGAGGTTGCTAATCGCTGCGCACATGACACTTGCATAAAGTTCATGGTTTTCAGAGAGAGATCTATTCAGGAAGTGGAAATGCGGGTTTCTTACGCCAGAGATGAGGTAGAGGAAGCAACGGGTATTAACTTCCTCTACACGCTATGGATGTCCCATCCTAATTGGATTTTTCTATTTTTGGTGATGAGGAACTCCGAACTGTAGAGAGGTTTAAAGCAGAAGCTACCTCGTGTCCAGTCGCAACTAATGCGGTTCTTTTGGCAATGGAGATGCCCGACACAACCTCTCAGGCTGAACCCACTGATGTCATCAAACTCTCTAGCTCGTCTTCCGGCAAAGACTCCTTTTTAGGACCAAATTCTCCTCAAGATCATAGCTTACCTTGTTTTCTGCTTTTTCTGAACTTGGTTTCTACTTTATGTAATTCATTTGTTTTAACTTGTAATGGATTCTTGAGTTTAATGAAAAAAATAAAATAAAATTATTACATCTTCTCTATTAAATGTGCTTGAATTATTGTGTTTGCTATAACACATTTTATATCCTTATTTTGTAAACTGTGAGAGTTCTTACGAGCTAATTATATAAACTGGCTTGAAATCTGATATAATAGTTCAAGTAATTGCTTGATTCAATAGTCAATAAAATCTTCTAATATAGGCAGCAGGTCGGAACTTTATCTGTCATATTGACGAGCTATACAGGGGATTGTAACCTCTTGATTTTTCGGCTCTTTTTTTTTTTTGCGATCTATGCAGGGGTACGTAACCTCGCCTGTTTTTTTTTTTTTTTTTTTTTTTTTTTGCTCTTTTTTGGCGAGCTATGCAGGGATACGTAACATCGTCTACTTTTTTAGTTCTATTTTTAGCGAGTTATGCAGGGGTACTTAACCGCGCTTGCTTTTTAGGCTCTGTTGTTGGCAAGCTATGCAAGGTTACTTAACTGCGCCTGCTTTTTAGGCTCTGTTTTAGCCAGTTATGCAGGGGTATATAACCGCGCCTGCTTTTTAGGCTCTGTTTTGGCATGGAATCGAGCTAATCAGGATGGAGCTCGCTAGCTTGATAACTTATAAATTTTGAACTCATGAATCATTAAGAGTAATCACTCAATAATATAAATAATATGAGGAAACTGGAGCTTTCATTAATCCTGATAAGATTGGATTACAAATTAAATACATGTAATAAAAAGAGGTTACCGATAATATGGACGAAGATGCTCAGCGTTCCAAGCTCGAAGGACTTCAGCTTCATTCATATTGGTTAAACGGTAAGCTTCATTCTCCAAGTTTGCTTTGATGATATAGGGGTCTTCCCAATTTGAGCCTAGGGATCCATCGCTGGCTTTACGAGCTCCAGGTAAAATAAGGCGAAGTACTAGATCTCTCACGTTGAAACTTCGAACTCGAGCTCTTCTGTTATAATACCTCACGATCCTCTACCGATACACTACTACCCTCAATCGGGCTGATTCCCTTGCTTCTTTAAGTAGGTCAAGGTTTGTGGCCAATAGCTAGTCGTTGTCCTTTGAATTGAAGGTTGCTCTACGCTGCGAGGTTACTTCTAGCTCCGTCGAGATCATGGCCTCAGATCCGTACACCATTAAAAAGGGTGTCTCGCTTGTGGTGCTGTGACTTGTGGTCCTGTAAGCCCATAACACTTTCTGAAGCTCGTCTACCCACACTCCTTTCCTCGCCTCCAGCTTCATCTTCAAGGTCTGCTTTATAATCTTATTCACAGCTTCAACTTAGCCATTGGCTTGTGGATGGTCCACTGCTGAGAAGCTCTTGATAATCTTCAAGTCGTTACAGAACTTGAGAAACTGGTTGTTACTGAACTGGGTCCTATTATCTGTCACGATCTGTTGAGGAACCCCAAACCTGCAGATAATATTATTCCACACAAATTTTTCAATCTTTGTTGTGGAAATTTCTGTCAACTCATTTGCTTCTGCCCACTTGGTGAAATAGTCAACTGCGACCATGGCGTGCTTACATCTTCCACGAGCTGTTGGTAGAAACCCGATCAGGTCCATTCCCCAAATTGCAAAGGGTCACGGACTCACCATTTGTTGGAGATAGGCTGGTAAAGCTCATGAAATCTAGGCGAACCTTTGGCACTTATCACACTTCTTAACCAAGTCAATGACGTCCTGCTTCATGGTGGGCCAATAAAACCCCTGTCGGAGTGCCTTTTGAGCTAGAGATAGCCCCCCAGCATAATTTCTATAATTGCCCTCATGTATTTCTTTCATCACGATCTCACAGTCCTGGTCGTCAATGCATCTCAAAAGTGAGGCTGAAAACCCTTTTTTGTACAGCACGTCGTCGTATATGCAATATCGGGTTGCCCTAGCTCGCAAGTGTCGTGCTTTCAATTTATCACTTGGTAGCTTTCCATCCTATAAATAGCTCAAAATCGGACCTATCCAGGAATTGGGCTGCACAGTTATGGCCATTACTGAATTCTTCTCTTCTGTACTTGAAGCTAGTAGGAACTCCACCAGGATTGCCCTAAGAAGTCTGCATCTTGAGCAATCGCAAGGCGAGCTAGTGTATCTAAATGTGAATTCTGAGCTTGTTGAATCTGCTTCACCTTGTACTTCTGAAAAGTACTTAGCATTTCATGAACTTTCTGGAGGTATATAGTCATTTTCGGTCCTTTGGTCTGATACTCCCCCAGTATATGGCAAACCACGAGCTGCGAGTCGCTGAAAACCCTTAATTGCTCAGCCCGTATCTCCTTAACCAAGCGCAGACCTACAAGCAGTACTTCATATTTAGCTTCATTATTTGTAGCCTGGAAACCAAACCTCAATGCACAAAGAATTTTATGGTCTTCAGGACTGATCAATAGAATTCCAGCTTCGGCTTTCTGCTCGCTAGATGACTCATCAACATAAAGCTCTCAGGTCAGACCTTCAGAAGATTCAGCTTTATCTACTGGCCCATTAAATTCTACAATAAAATCTGCTAGAACTTGGGCTTTGATGGCCGTTCTCGGCTTGAACTTTATGTTAAACTGTGCGAGCTCTACTGCCCATTTGGGTAGATGACCTGAGGTATCTGCCTTCTATAGAACCTACTTCAGCGAATACTGGGTGAGGACTTTAATTGTGTGGGCTTGAAAATAATGTCGCAGCTTCCTCGATGCAACCACCAGGCAATAAGTTAGCTTCTCCATTTACGAGTACCTGGTTTTAACATCCTGCAGCCTCTTACTTACATAATACATGGGAAGCTGTGTCTTCTCCTCTTCTCTCACCAAAGCAGTACTTAAAGCTTGCTGAGATACCCTTAAGTATAGAATAAGCTTTTATCCTTCTCTAGGCTTGGAGAGGAGTGGAGCTCGTCCCATATATTCCTTTAGCTGTTGGAAAGCTACCTCGCATTGTTCAGTCCACTCGAAGCTTTTTGCCTTCTTCAAAACATCAAATAACGGAATGCATTTATCTGTAGCCTTCGAGATGAACTTGCTCAGTGCTGCGACCTAGCCATTAAGGCTTTGCACATCCTTTACCCTGGTAGGTGACCTCATGTCAATCAGTGCTTTAATCTTCTTTAGATTGGCCTCAATACCTCTACTGTTCACCATAAAGCCAAGAAATTTGCCTGAGGCTACCCCAAATGCACACTTATGCGGATTCAGCTTCATCTGGTAACTCCTTAAAATCTGAAACATCACCTCCAGGTCATGCACATGATCACCCATCTACTTGGACTTTACTAACATATCATCAACATAGACCTCCATAGTCTTTTTAATCTGCTCTTCAAACATCATGTTCACCAAGCGTTGATAGGTCACTCCTGCATTCTTCAGCTAGAAGGGCATCACCTTGTAATAGTATAGGCCACGATCTGTCACAAACGAGGTTTACTCTTTGTCCTTGGAATTCATTAAGATCTGATTATAACCCAAGTATGCATCCATAACGCTCAAGAGTTCGTGTCCAACTGTAGCATCCACAAGCTGGTCTATCCTCGGCAAGGGGAAACTATCTTTTGGGCACACCTTATTCAAATCAGTAAAGTCGATGCAAGATCTCCACTTTCCATTCTTCTTTTTTACTAACACAGGATTGGCGACCCAAATCGGGTAATAAACTTCTCGGATAAACTTGTTTGCCAGTAACTTATCTACCTCTTCTTTCAACGCAAAGTAGCATTCCCCCGTCATCGGTCTCCTCTTCTGGCAAACTAGCTTGTGATGGGAGTCGATGTTCAACCTGTGGGACATAACCTTAGGGTCAATCCCCACCATGTCTTCATGATTCCATGCGAATACATCCAAGTTCGCCATTAAGAAGTCAATGAGCTGGGCTCTTAATTCTGGAGCTAAACCTTTTCCCACCTTCAGGCATCTTTTAGGATCTACCTCGCTAACTTGAATGTCTTCCAGCTCTTCAACTAGCCCCGTAACTCACTCTGCATCCACTTCACGAGGGTTAAGATCATGACTAACCCCCTTTTCAGTCATAATTCGTGGCTCGCCCCCCGAAACCACGTTTACTTTCTTTCCTTTTACGCCCATCTTCACAGCATCCTCATAGCAACGTTTGGCTAAGTGTTGCTCTCCCCGAACACACCTAACGTCGTTGGGAGTTGGAAACTTGACTGTAAAGGTCTTGGTTGAAGTAACCACGTCCAGATCGTTTAACGAAGGTCTTCCCAAGACCACATTGTATGTTGATGAGTAGTCAATGATCAAAAAATCTACCAACACAATAGCCTAGCGACCTGCTTCCCCGAGCATAAGTAGCAGCTTAATCTGGCCTACTGGTACAACAGCATCTCCAGTGAAGCTGTAAAGAGGCTTTGGGGACGATCTTAACTACTCTACTCCTAACCCCATCTGATCAAAACAACTCTTATACATTACATTCACCGAGCTTCCAATGTCAATCATAATGCGTCGCACCTCCATGTTGCTGATCTTAGCTCGGATGACCAATGCATCATTGTAAGGCCAAACCACGTCTCTAGCATCTTTCTGAGTAAACACAATTTCATCTGAAGTCGTCCTTGCCTTCTTTGTAGGTCCCTCCGATCCACTGACCTACAAGGTATGATTTGCTTCCCGAACATACCTTTCATGCGACCTATTTGAAGCACCTATGATATGGGGACCACCATGAATTGTGAAAATAATCCTTATCGCAGGCTCATGTTCTGGCTCGGGAGCCCGTTGGGGCTGTTGTTATGTTGTTGGCTGTTGTTGCTGCTGAGGTCGTTGTTGCGAAGGTCGTGAGTCTACAGGTCTCACCACGTAATCTCTCAAGCGACCTCTTTTGATTAATCTTTCAATGGCGTCCTTCAATGCCCAACATTCAAAAGTATTGTATCCGACTTCATTATGATAGGCACAAAACTTACTCCTATCTTTGTGCTGAACAGGGGCTCTCAAAGGATTGAGCTTTCCAAAGTCTTCCCTGTTTCTTTTCGCTACAAAGATCCTATCTTGTGAGTCTAACAGGATGCTATAACTGTCATAATAACCTTGACACTGAGGTCGCTCATTCTTAGGCTCTCTCCTAGCCTTCTTAGCAATCTGATTATTTAAACCACTGTTTCTACCTTCTCATTCATTCCTGCCATTATTTCTCTTTTTCGACTGGCTAGAACTGCCCACTTCGATCTTCTGATTGAACTTCTTCAGGCCGAAGGTTTCTTCCCATCTGATCTCCTTTGTAGCTCGCTCGTAAAATTCTCCTAGGTCCTTCACCGGAGATTTGTAAAGGCTTTCATACAACTTTCCATCTTTGCGAAGCCCTACTGATATTGCAATCAATATACTCTCGTCTGATGGATTTTCAACATTTGTGACCTCGCGTCTAAACCTAGTGATATAATCTTTCAATGATTCACTCTGCTGTTGGAAGATGGTGGCCAAGTGGCAGGATGGTGCGAGCTGCATTCTCAAAGCCCTATACTGGCTAACAAACTTCTACTAACACTCTTCCCAACTTCCTATGCTGCGAGCTGGTAGATTCTTGAACCAAGTCCGCGGAATGTCTCTAAAAGTATATAGGAATACACAGCACTTCATTAGCGAGTTATCTGTCTGCAGGTCTATTTGGACATTAAATGCGTCGAGATGGTTATACGGGTCGCTGTCCCTGTTGTGCTGCTGAATATTTGACACCTTGAATCTTGGAGGGAGAGGCTACGTCTCAATCTCCCTGATAAATAGAGTCCTTTCTCCGTAATGCTCATGCTGGTCCGGGGCACCAGGTCGCGCTTCAAGCTACTAGACCCTCTGAAAAAGCTCATCCACTTGCGGGTCTTGGGGCCTATATCTCCTCCCATGGTCGCGACTTGAAAAGTGGCGCTCTGGTTCATGCCTCTGGCTCTATTTGAATGAGCCACCAGCCCGATGCGACCTTGCATATCTCTCATCCACCTCGTCCTCATGCCGAGATGCAGCTCGAACCCTATCATGACTAGCTTCCATCCGTCTGCTTCTATCCTGACTCACCCTTATCACCAGGCTTGCAGGGCGCACTCTCTTTCTTAGCGAAAGGGGCGACCTTTAGCTCTAGAGCACGAATTGAAGGAGCGAGCTGAGCCGACAGGTCGCGACATCTCCCTTGCTGGCCTTTCGGGCACTTGCATTGCTTCATGTTGCTGATACGTCTGCCTCGGGACAACAGCTTCGATCTTAGGTGCGTTCTGTACTTGGGTTTGCACCAACAAGTTCACTGCATCTGCAAGCTGTCTAACAGTAGCCTCCAATGCCTCTTGCCTTTGATACCACACATGTTGCCCTTCAACTGTTTGGGCGATTGGAACTGGTTGGTGAGGTGGTAAGGACGGCATACCTGTTGCAGCACCAACTGTCTGACCATATAACGTACCTGCTGCATGCATTGGTGCACTTCCATCTACTGCGTATCGTGCTGATGCTGACTAGTTTAGCTCTCTGCTTGGTCAACCTGTGAGCCCACGTACTTAGTTGTTTTAGTTCTTGTCTTGTCTGTTAAAAACTGAGAAATTGTAGCGAAATTTATTACAATATGGGCCCTCCTTCTAGCGCCAAAATGTCGATGATGATTTCTGGTCGACGAATGCTCAAATCCCAATACCTGCAATCAATCTCAAACAAAGCAAACAGCAAAGAGAAAGATAAAAAGGGACCGAGAACAAAAACAACACAAAGACAAAGTTTTTAACATGGTTCGGCAAGTGTGCCTACGTCCACGACTATCTCTCAATAATTCAACAAAGTGACAATATAATATTACTTGTAACTCTGTTTACAATTAATTCAGCCTCTATTTATAGGAAGAGACGTTACAATTTAGGTAGCAATAAAACAGGAAAAGAATTTCACATTGAATGCACTTCCTAATCGGTTGGAGTCAAATCAGAAAACTGCTCTGTATATCTCGAGATCACATTGACTGAGTTCAAATTTGAATTAACTTCCAATTCTGATGAGAGAATCACGACCAAATTGGCTCATTACCTTTTCTGGAAGATTTTCTTGTCTAACTGATCGTTGAGCGAGCTGTACGCTATACTGAGCGATCTCGAGCTGTGCCTCACTGAGTAGCGAGCTGTGCATGGTGTGAACTGCATAACGGTCTATAAACTGGCTGCGATGCAAGCTTACTAGTGCAAGCTGTATAGTTCGCTGGGCGTAGCATTGATAAACTGGATCTTAACTGTCAGGCCACTTTATTGGGTTGAATTGTTGGGTTTCTATCAAACTTTTACCAGCCCATTTGCTTGATTCAGAAAATACACATAACAAGTGGAAGTAATGATCCAACACTGAATCCAAAACATTTGCGATGGAGACACCAAGATGCTTTTATTAAGTCTGTTATGATGGCTTCAGCTACACCATCTCTTCATCCCTCAGTCACGCTAGCAAAAATGTCAATCGCCGCTAAATCAACTCTTAATCGCAGCAAACCGATCACATACCAGATTATTAAGCCTTCAAGAGCCTCGAAAACAGTTCACTAAAGAGACAAAATCTATCTCTGAATATATGATAACCATCAAAAGTATGGTTGATGATCTTGCGCTAATAGGTCATCCACTCTCTTATAATGATATCGCTTTACATGCTCTCACAGGTCTTGGCCCCGAATACAAAGAACTTAGTGCTGCCATAAGAGCCCGAGACACACCAATTAGCTTTGAGGAACTATACGATAAACTTGATGATCCGGAATTTTTCCTTAAAAGAGAATATTCAAAGAAAGAATCCAATTCCATTACAGCTTAATTCACTCACCATTGCAATACAAACAAACAAAAGGGAAAAAAATAACAATTGCAAGAGACTAAATCAAAATTCAAACAACAACAATTGGCAGCCACCACAGTCCAATCAAAACAACAATTTCAACAATTTTTTTCAAGGAAACAATTGGAACTCAAGTAATCAGGGTCCACAAAACCGACAGCAATATAGCAACTTTAATCAACCCAAAGTTGTGTGTCAAATATGTGAGAAAGTTGGTCACAGTGCAAAATTTTGCAGAAACAAAAATCTGTCTCCACTTGAACCATAAACAAACCATGCAAATAACGGACTGCTGCATAATAATAATTGGGCGATGGACTCGAATGCTTCTCACCATATCACCTCGGATCTTGAAATCTATCTATTCATTCTCAATATGGAGGTATTGATGGAATTATTATTGGCGATGGATCAAGTATACCTATCACTCACACTGGCTCCACTTCTCTAGTTACTCCAAAATCTCTACTTTTACATAATGTTCTGTGTGAACCTAATATTCATAAAATCTCATTTCTATTTCTTAGTTTTGCAAACAAAATAATACATTTATTGAATTTTTTCCAACCTCCACTACAACAAAACATGATATTCATACCAGAATATCCATACCGAACAGTAAAGGCCCAGTATAGATATCATTATTTAATTTTTCAAAAAGCAAAATATATGGAATTATCTATACCAGACATTAAAAATCCGGTATGGATAATACTTTTTTATTATTATCCATATGGGGCATTAACAGCCCGATATGGATCATATATATTTGTATTTTTAAAATTTAAATTTGATTATTCAGACCGGTCATTAAAAGCCCGGTATGGATAATATATTTTTATTATTATCCATACTTATACATATTGGGTACTAATAGCTTAATATGGATAATATATATTTTATATTTTTAAAAATTTAAATTTGATTATCCATACTGGGCCCGATATAGATAATCTATTTTTTATTATATCAATAATTATCCATACCGAGCACTGATGGCTCCATATGGATAATATATATTTTATATTTTTAAAAATTTAAATTGATTACCCATACTGGGCATTAAAAGCTCATGGATAATTTTTTTTTTTAATATTATTATCAATAATTATCCATACTAAGCCATCACATAATATATATTTTATATTTTTAAAAATTTAAATTTTAGTATCCATACCAATCATTAAAAACACGGTATGGATAATCTTTTTATTATCATCAACAATTATCCATACCGAGCATTAAAAGCCTAGTATGAATAATATTTTTTTTAATAATTATTATTATTAATTATCCATACTGGTCATTAATGGCCCAGTATGGATAATATATATTTTATATTTTTAAAAATTTAAATTTGATTATCCATATTGGGCAATAAAAGCCTGGTATGGATAATATTTTTTTTAATTATTATCAATAATTATCCATATCATGCTCTAATGGCTCGGTATGGATAATATATATTTTATATTTTTAAAAATTTAAATTTGATTATCCATACTGGCACTAATGGCCTAATATGGATAGTCTGGGTTAATTAACCATGAGTTAGACTTTCTCTTCCTCTTTGTTTCTCCATTTTCTTTCTCTTATTATCTCTTTCTCTCATATCATCTCTCTCCAAAACCCTAGCTGTCTCTCCTCCACTTTGCTGACCGTTTACCGCTCCGGTAGTTCACCGTTCGCCATCGACTGCCCTCATTGCCAATCCGTCATCAGTAAATAACTCTCCCCCTCTTCTTCTTCTTCTTCTCCTTCTTCTTCTTCTTCTCTTTTTCTTCTCCTTCTCTTCTTCTTATCCTTTTCTCCTTTTCTTGTTGTTATGATCACAAACAATTTGGTTTTGGAGAACAGACAAAGCCTGTTTTCCCCAAGAAGGTACAAATTTTTTTTGTAATCTCTTTTTGTTAACTTCGATTATAATTTGTGTATGGAATAGGTAGCCCATGTATATTGAGTAGTAATTTATTATGATTTATTTAGATGGGCTAATTTTTGATATTTTGTAATAAGCTAAAACCATCAAGAAGATTGTGCTGAGGTTGCAATGTCAGGGATGCAAGCACGTGTCCCAACACCCTATCAAGATTGTATGAAATAGGTAATATTTTGTTTAGTTTGTTTGCTATCGTTTTGAAACATTTAAGTGTTTGTTAAACACAATTTATGATATTGGTTAATTTTAGGTTTTTAATTTCTTGGCTATTGAGTATCTATATCTAAAATTACAATCAACATCCATAAGCCCGGTATGCATAAAAGTCTAAGTCTCACGATGATTGTAATTCTTGTCTTTGTAATAAAAGTCACTAACTTTCATTTGGAATTCCTTATCTTTCAAGTTTAAAACCTTTAAAACTAATTTACACGGATGTATGAGGTCCTGCATCTATTACTTCCTTTGATAATTTTCGATATTATGTTGTTTTTGTTGATTATTACTCTAAATACGCATGGCTTTGCCCACTCAAATTCAAATAAGAGGTATCAAAAGTTTTTCAAAAATTCAAATGTGTTGTGGAGAAATTTTTCAAACATCTATTATCACTTTATATTCTGATGGTGGTGGTGAATTTCAAGGCCTCCATTCTACCTTGGAAAAACATGGCATACGACACCTTATATCACCACCTTATACATCTCAAATAATTGGAACCACAAAGCAACAACATCGTCACATAGTAGAAACTGGTCTCACCTTTTAAATCAAGCATCTCTTCCTCTATCTTATTGGTCTGAAGCATTTCATACTATCATATATCTCATAAATCATCTTCCCACACTAGTTCTTAAATATCAATTCTCATCTAAGAAACTTTTCTCCACACCACCTAACTATTTGAAGCTTCATATTTTTGGTAGCTTGTGCTAACCATAGCTTTAACCTTACATGAGTCACAAGTTAAACCAATGTTCCAAGCCATCTGTTTTTTTAGGATACTCAACGTCACATAATTGTTATAAATGTCTTCCAAAATAAGATTTATTTGTCTAGACATGTTATGTTTGTAGATTGAACATTTCATTTCAAAAGCTTGGTTCAAAACCACACCACAATCACAAATTCATTGCTTCCTATATGGGTCAATATTGCTTGTTGATGCAGAACTTGTTGTGCATAAAGTATTGGCATCTTATGAAGGTAGTTTACTGTGTTGAACATATTACATGGACTATTGAAATGTCCTAACATTTTTTTGTTAACAGACTTTAGAAAATGTCATAACATTTTGTGTCACTTGGATTGACAAAATGTTATAACATTTTATTATATCAAGTTTGATAAAATGTTGCAACATTTTTCCTAGTGACGAGTTACTAATTGCTTAGATCAGGAATTCAGGATCATTTATTTTAAGATATATTTCTTTGACAGTTTTATATCTTATATTTATCATCTTTTATATCATCTTTCATGAGATTATATATTTACTTCTAGATTTATTGTCAAAGAAATTAAGTCTCCAAAAAAATAAATGTGTTTATCTTTGATTTTTATTCTTTTATCTTTTATAAAACTTATTGTGATTATCTTTTAGTATTTTATATAGAATGTAAAACTTGTCAGCTAATGTACAACTGGACTACTTCTTGACCAAGTCTGGATAAGCAAAATAAAAGATTGTGGTTATTACTAAAAAATATGACTTATCAATTTTTTAACAAATATTGTTTTTCTTTATTTGATATATTTATCTTTTGATAATATCTAATTTTTATCCACCCGATAATGTTATTTTATTCTACTATCTAAAGATGGCTTCCATTGGACCGATAAAGCTATAACGCATTCTCGAAATTACAATAAGCACTAACTTCAACTCCTATTTTACGTTTGTCGGACTTCTTCTAGCCTTTTGTGATTGAAAGCGATGCCTGTAGAGTTGGAATCGGTGCCATACTGTCACAACAAGAACAACTTATCGCTTTCTTTGGTGAGGCTCTCAAACCTACTGCGTTGGCTTTGTCCACTTACAATAAGGAAATGCTTGCCATTGTGAAAGCTATTCAAAAATGGCATCCATATTTACTTGGCAAGCCGTTCATCGTTCGTACAGATAAAAAAAAAACTTAAAATATCTATTGGAGCAACGTATTAATACCCCTGCTTAGTCCAAATGGCTACCAAAAATTCTTGGGTATGATTACACTATCCAATATAAGAAAGGAAGGGAAAATCTGGGGGTTGATGCTCTTTCACGAGTTGCAAAATTGGACTTCATGGCAATATCCTTACCAATTGTAGATTGGTGGGTTACCCTTCAATAAGAAGTATCAAGCGATCCATTTTACAACGAGTTGATGAGCTCAACTCCATCTCATTTACAACAGCAATATTCCTTATATGATGGGGTCTATTTCAAAAAAGGGAGTATCTATTTGAGTTCTAATTCAAGTCCGATTCCTTCTATTTTAACAGTTCATCACTCATCTCCAATGGGAAGACATTTTGGACATCACAAAACCTTGAGTAGAATCAAGAGAAGTTTTATTTGGCCTCAAATGTGGAATACGATCAAGGACTTCATCAAAGGTTGTGATGTGTGTTGACATTGCAAAAACGAATGCTTGAGTCTCACTGGTTTCTTACAGTCCCTGCCAATACTAGTGAAGGTTTGGATGGATATCTTTATGGATTTTGTTGAAGGATTGCCGATGTCTCAAGGAAAAAATGTTATAATGGTGGTAGTTGATTGCTTAACAAAGTATGCACATTTCATCCCATTAACACATCCATTCACAATTGTTACGGTAGCTAAGGCATTTGTTAAGCATGTTGTATGCCTTCATGGAATGCCAACATCCATTGTCAGTGATTGCGACAAGATTTTCATAAGTTTGTTTTGGAAGACAAAATTTCAATTACAGGGTATCACTCTCTGTATGAGTTCCAACTACCATCCGCAAACGGATGGCCAAACGGAGATAGTTAATCGTACTCTTGAGCAGTACCTACTCTGCTTTACAAATGAGAGCCCAAAAGAATGGATGGAGTGGCTTTCGTGGGCCGAATACAGCTACAATACCTCCACTCATTCACCTACCAAAATTTCCCCTTTCGAAGCTATGTATAGGGTACCACCACCTACCTTACTTTCCTATATTCCAGGTGCAACAAATGTGCAAGCTGTGGATGAATTTTTGTGTGACCATGAGGACATTCTTCATGACTTACGTGGTAATATGACGGTTGCTCGTGATCGAATGAAGTCTCATGTTGACCAGCATAAGAGACAGGTTGTTTTTGATGTAGGGGATTTTGTGTATCTCAAATTACACCTCTATAGGCAGAAAACAGTTGCCTTTGGTAGCGCTATGAAGTTGGCGTCAAGATTCTTTGGGCCCTATAAGATCCTTACCAGAATAGGCCCAGTAGCATACAAATTGGAATTGTCTGTTGGTTGCCAAATTCATGATGTCTTCCATGTCAGCCTTCTAAAAAAATGTCTTGAGCTAGTCACTTCCGTCCCTCCCTCCATTCCACCCATTTCTGATACTTTTGAAATTTTGCCTCAGCTTGAAGCAATCTTGGACAGTCGCATTGTTTAGAAAGGTCATTATCGTCCGAAAACTGAGATTTTGGTTAAATGGGTTGGAGCCCCGATCGAAGATGTAACATGGGACAATCGTGGCCGTTTCTCCAAGACCTATCCCGATTTTGACCTTGCGGACAAGGACTCTTTAAGGGGGAGGCACTGACACGTGTGCACATCATCAAGTATTGTGGAGTCATGCATCCACTTCTTTGCAAATACAGTTGGTCACTTTAATTGTTAGTTGTTAGTTAAAGTTTGTTAGAAATAATAGAGATACCTGTTTGTATGGTCTGTTACCACTTACTAATTATGTAGGTACCTATTATGTTTCTGTTACATGTGTAGGTGTTCTGTTTTCGTTACCAAATGTGTAGGTGCCACTTCCACACTTTAGGGACATGTTTGTTTTATTGTTATTAGCATTCACTTATGTAAGGCTTATATATAGCCAAAGCTTTGTTGAATAAAATGGGTATCCAATTGTCAAAGTATTTTTCTTGTCTTCATTTTCTTCTGCCGCAGTTCATTCTGCTCTCTAAAGTAAGAACATCCAGGAAATTACTTATCAGAGTGTCATGAAAATCAACTCCAAGTCTTCGATGAAAGCCTTTGGCAATATGTCGGGCTTTATATCTCTCCACTGACCCATCCAACTTTCGCTTGACCTTGAAAATTCACTTATAACTAATAACATTCTGTGAGTGGTTAGGTGGTACAAGATCCCAAGTTTTGTTGCGAATGAGAGCATCAAATTCATCACTCATGGTTTGACACCATTGAGGATATTTTTGGGCTTGAGTATAGGTGATGGGTTCGGGAATGGTAGGAAGGGAATGTGGTGTAGTAATAAGGTAGGAAAGTTTTTGGATGAGTTTGAAAATATTATTTCTTGTTTGAGTTACCATATAATGAATGCGTTGCATAGGTAGAGGAGATAATTATGGAGAATCTGATTTGGAAGCATCATTTGTAGAATCCAAAGAAGGAATATTTATGGGAGAATGAGAGGCAGTTGTTTTGGAGGATTTTTCAGTGATATTAGGAGATGGAGATTGCATGATTGAAGGAGAATTAATAGGACCCACGTTTATAGAGTCAATTGATTGAACTGGAATCATGAGTTGATTGTGTATGGAAATTCTTAAATGAGAGTGAGGTGACGAATTTGGTATTTGAGAGAGACCCAGTTCGTTAGATGACTTTGGTATTTGAAAAGGACGAAAATCATCAGACAAATCTAGTGTGGAAAGTGATTCATTGTAGGAGTCAGATTCTTGAATAGGATTTGGTTCAGCAGTGAAATGACTTGTTCACTATAGAGTATCCAATTTTTACGGAAGTGTTGTAACGCAAAAATATAAGGATATTGTAACACGTTAGAACTAGAATGTTGCAATACATTTTATTCAATATGTTATAACATAACAGAGAAATAAAGATAGTAAAGTAAAGAAATTGTTAAAAATATCAGTACATCAACATACCATAAACATATAAACTTACAGAGACATAAACCTTTGAAGCAGCAAGCATAACATATACAAAGAGAAAGACAATTCCTCTATATATTTCATCTTCCAATAAGGCAATATATATACCAGTTACAAGTGGAAAACAGCTAAGCAATGCTGTCAAAAAACAATGAGTGCAGCAGTCCATTTCTGATAGTGTATGAACTATAAAGTCTCACCTAACACCACTAACCAGTGAACTAAACATTACACATAGACCATAACAAAAAAATTACAACACAAAAACATATGCAGCAACAAGCTTTCCAGCAGAAGCTTGCATCTTACGAAACAACAAAAAAGCATCACAATTTTAGACAGTACAGCAATAGCTTTGGAGTCTTTTTAGACAAATTTTAATTCAACACTCCTCCTTAAAATTTTTCTTGGAGACTCCAAGCTTTGCTCTTAAAACCATGAATGGACCTGAGGTCAATGCTTTGGTAAAAATATCAGTAACCTGATCCTCAGACCTACAGTATTGCATCTTAATTTCTCCATTTCTTTCAGCCTCTCTAATGGCATGAAATTTTACATTGATGTGTTTTGTCCTGCCATGATGCACAGGATTCTTTGTCATAGCAATGACAGACATATTGTCACACAAAATCACACAAGCATTGGTCTGTTGAAACTGCAAATCAGTAAGAATCTTTCTCAACCATAGAACTTGATTTGTAAAAGCAGCAGCTGCAATATATTCAGCCTCTGCAGTAGATTAAGCAACAACCTCTTGCTTCTTTGAGTTCCATGAGAAGACCCCACTGCCTAAAGAGAATGCAAAACCAATTGTGCTTTTTGAGTCATCCAACGATCCTGCCCAATCACTGTCAACATAAGCAATCAATTTGCCATCACTCTTCTCATACCATAAATCATAATCTAAGGTCCCCTTCAAATATCTAAGAATCCTTTTGCCAACACTTAAGTGTGTGAGACTTGGAGCATGCATAAACCGAGACAAAAGGCTTGATGCATACATCAAGTCTGGTCTGGTGGCAGTAAGATACAACAAGCTGCCCACAAGACTTCTGTAATGGCTTTCATCAGCCTTTCCATCACCATCCATCTTTGTGAGCTTCTCATTGACAACTAATGGAATCACAACCTCATTACAATTCTCCATTTTAAATTTCCTTAATATATCAGTCCCATATTTTCTTTGAGTAAGAAAAATACCCCTTCTTTCTTGATGAATCTCCATGCCAAGGAAATAGTTCATCTCACCAAGATCTGTCATTTCGAACTCAGCCAGCATACACTTCTTGAATTCTAGAATTCCAGCTTCATCACCTCCAGTCAACAGCAAATCATCTACATATAGAGATACAATTATCATGGCCCCATTTCCATCTGTCTTGACATACAAAGTGGCCTCATTTTGGCTTTTTTTAAACCCCATTTGCATAAAGTAGGAGTCTATCCTACTGTACCAGGCCCTAAGAGCCTGTTTCAAGCCATACAAGACTTTATGAAGCTTGTAGACATCCCCTTCATGTTTGGCAATGATGAAACTAGGAGGTTGCTCTACATAAATTTCTTCTTGAAGGGTTCCATTCAAGAATGCTGACTTGACGTCCATATGGTACATGGTCCATCCATTTTGAGCAGAAATTGCAGCAAGTAATCGTATTGTCTCATGCCTAGCCATAGGAGCAAATGTGTCTCCAAAATCCACCCGTACAACTTAAGAGTAGCCCTTAACAACAAGTCTTGCCTTGTATTTGTTTATAGAACCATTAGGATTGAGTTTGGTCCTATAAACCCATTTGACTCCAATAACTTTTCTGTCATTTGGCCTTGGAACCAATTCCTAAGTCTGGTTTTTATTGATCATCATCAGCTCCTCCTTTATGGCAAGCTTCCATTTATCCATTTGAGCAGCTTCTTCATAACAAAAAGGCTCATTGACCATCATGTTACATCTCTCATAAACATCATCAAGTGACCTTGTCTTCAAAATTTGAGAATCAGATTCAGCCACTGCACCATCATCAAAATCAGATTCATTGCTTGAATTTCCAACACAATCTTCATTCATATTAGGCCCCAAATTCACTTGTGATTGTTTCACATCTCTCTCAACTACATTTTTCTCCCAATTCCAGTGTGCATTCTCATCAATCTCAACATCCCTGCATACTGAAATCTTCTTTGTTTCCAGATTATACACCCTATAAGTCTTGCAATTCACAATACAGCCCAATAAGATGCCCATTTCTGCCTTGCTGTCAAGCTTTGTTCTCTTTGCATCTGGAACATGCATGTAGCAAATAGAACCAAAGACTTTTAAGTGCTTTATAGTAGGCTTGAAACCTGACCATGCTTCCATAGGTGTTGCATCTATCACTGCTTTTGTAGAAAGCCTATTAAGAATGTAAACTGAAGCATACACAGCTTCTGCCCAGAATTGCTTAGGAAGCCTCTTCTCTGCCAAAAGACATCTAGCCATTTCCATTACAGTCCTATTTTTCCTTTCACACACACCATTCTGTTGAGGAGAATATGGTACTGTCAATTGATGCTTAATGCCTAGATTCTGACAGAATTCTTGGAATTTGCTTGAGGTATATTCACCTCCATTATCAGTTTTAAGCTTCTTCAACCTACGATCACTTTTATTTTCTACCATTGCTTTAAACCTTTTAAACATGTCAAAGGTCTGTGATTTGTTGTTTAAAAAATAAACCCAAGTCATCCTGATCAGATCATCAATAAAAAGCAAGAAATATAGACTTTGGTTCAAGGATGGAGTGCTCATAGGTCCACACAAATCTAAATGCACTAGTTCTAGTTTGTGTTTGGCTCTAATAACTCCTCCTGAAACATAAGGCTTCCTGTGTAACTTTCCATTCTGACATGAACTACACAATCCCTCAACTCTGTGCAAATCTGGCAGTCCCTCAACCATACCTTTCTTTTGAATATATTGAATATAATTCAAGGCATCAAAGTTGAAATGACCTAATCTCTTGTGTCATAAGTCAGATTCATCATGCTTAGATATAAGGGCCTTTTGTTTGACTTGATTGAAGTCTATAGGAAAACTATTGTCATGCATCCTAACCCTCATAATTTCAGATTTCTTAGAGTCTAAGATGATACAAAAAATTCCCTCAAATATCAATGAATAACCCCTCTTTAATAGTTGTGCAACACTAAGTAAATTCTATGCCAAATCAGGTATGTATAATACATCATCAATAATCTTAGGACCTGATTTAGTTTGAATCAGAATTTTGCCTCTTCCAGTAGCTTTCACAGTGTTACCATTCCCCAACTTCACTGTTGTTGTTGCATTCCTATCAAGTGTGGTGAACAGGCTTTCGTCTCGAGTCATATGGCTTGTGCACCCACTGTCAACATACCAGGTCTCTGTAAAAGCTACCATGCATTCTTGTGACACCATAAACAAGTAATCATGACTGACATGATCATCGGTATAGTTAGCTTGGTACATAGGCTGTTGAGTTTGTTATCTTTGCTTGGCCCTAGGGGTGGCAATTCGGGTTGACGGGTTGGGTTGGACACGACCCGAACACGACACGATAATTTTTTACACGACCCGAACACGACACGATAAGGAAACGGGTTGAAACCCCTTAACCCGAACACGACACGATTACTAATGGGTCGACACGAAAACAACCCGTTTAACCCGTTTCTTAACGAATCGTTGAACAACCCGTTAGTAACCTGATTAATCAACACGTTAGTGACCCATTAATGACCCGTTTAACCGACACGAATAATAACCCGTTAGTTGACCCGTTTATGACCCATTTAAATTTTAATGATGGTCAATACATTTAAATTTTAATTATAGATTTAATAAAACATAAAATTAAAATAAAGATACATAAGACCTAAAAAATTACAATCATCCACAAATACAATCCAAACCATACAAATACAAATGTTTACAAAGATAATTATAAAAATATTCTTACAAATATAGTCTTACATATTAAAAAACAAAACAACAACATAAAAAATATATCCGCAAATGTAGTCCTTTATAATAAAACAACATTAAGAGTTGATTGCATCCGCCAAACCAAACCTGTCAAAAGATAATAATTAAAAGTTAACTAATTAGGAAATTATACATTTATACATAAAAAATATATATTTTATAAAAACCAATAAAATTTTACCACTATATGGCAATTTGTGATGAGATGGATTCGATAGTGCGATTACTAGCACTAACAGTTTCACTATCATCATTCATGTTCATCACATCTTCGGTAAGTTCATCCAATCCAAGATTTGGATTCTCTACAATAATAACAAATAAAAAAAAATTAAGATTATTCTATTAGAAAAGAAAAATAAAACTCATAATCATATAATATATACAAATTGCAATTAACAATTTTATGTAAAATATTACCTTTGTCTCCATATATCCAGTCTCGAGTACAAACTATAGCCTCCACCACGTGTGGTTTCAGTGAACTTCGATATTGGTCAAGGACTCGACCACCAACACTGAACGCTGATTCAGATGCCACTGTAGATATTAGGATGCTCAAAACATCACGAGCCATCATTACGAGTTCAGGAAATCGAATTGCATTGACTTTCCAAAAATTCAAAATATCAAAGTTCATTGTATCTTGAAGCTTTGGCTCATCCAAATACATTTGCAATTGAGTTTTTCTTGTCAATTCACTGTCGGATGAATCTTTATCAAACGATTCTCATTCCTATAAATATTTATTAATCAAAAACAATGTTAATATTATGCAAATAATACATATATATATATATATAAAACAAATCAAATTAAATATATGAACAAACTAGTAAATAACATTAGCAATTACCTTCATAAGACTAAAAGATGGCGGAGTAATGGTAGCTTGTGACGAAGAATTAATGAAAAGGCCATGACCACTACCACCAAGATTAGATGTTGAAGTGGCTGAAGCATTTCTCATATACTCATCAAACAACAAATACAACTTACTTCGAACATTTTCAAACTCAAATGAATCCTCCCCATGAACTTTTCTATAAGCAAAATCAACAAATTTCATCTTGTACCGAGGATCCAAAATCAATGCTATGGCCATAATGGTACAAAAATCAGCCCAATATTTGTTAAATTTAGTGTACATTTGAGTGGCCATATTTTTCAAAAACAAATCATCACTTTCCAAGTTTTGCTGTAATAGCACATAAATTTCCAACACCTTCGGGAAATATAAATTTGAAGTTGGATACTTCGTTCCCGAAAAAATACAAGTGGCATCATAAAATACTTTCAAAAACAAAGCAATTTTCTCAACCTTTTCCCACTCACTTGAAGAAGGACAATGCTTGAAATTACTATCACTCAACTCTAATGTACACAAAGCACGACGATATTTAATAGCACTTTCAAACATAAGATAAGTGGAATTCCATCTAGTTGGAACATCTTGCCTTAGACCCATCTTACTATTAAGAGCAACTTGATTCACACATTCTACGAACTTTTGTTTCCTCACTTGTGACCCCTTCACATATTTCACACACTCACGAATTTTATGGACCTCCTCATTTATTTCCTTCAAACCATCTTGAACAATCAAATTTAAAATATGAGCACAACAACGAATATGTAAAAAATCACCACAACATACAAGTGCCCCCTTTATGTTCAATTGATTTTTCAAAATGTCAATAAAGGATTTATTCGATGAAGCATTGTCCAAAGTAAATGAAAAAAATCCTATTTTGAATTCCCCAATCACATAATAATGTATTGATCTTATGAGCTAAAGAAACTTCATCATGTGGTGGTGCCATAAAACAAAAATTCAACACTTTCTTTTGCAAAACTCAATCTTTATCAAGAAAATGTGATGTGAGACATAAATAACCATCAGTAGCTATAGATGTCCACAAATCACATGTCAAACTAATTCTACCAGGAGATTGTTCTAGCATATTCCTAATCTTTTGTTTTTCTTTGGCATGCATCTTCAACACATCCGCCTTTGCGGTATTCCTAGAAACTAAAGTGAAATCCTTATCCAAATATTCAATTATTTTCCTAATCCACGTCCACTCCACAAATTGAAAAGGTAAATCATGACATATAATGGCCGCAGATATCATACCTCGAAATACTTCAGGATCTTTGGATTTCGTAAGTGTCACACCATCTGCACTGATTTTATCCATGAACATTTGACTTATATCTTTATTTTTCCTCATCGGACAGGTTAATTCCATGTGGTGTTTCATGTTGCCGGTACCATAATTGCTTTCACAAATATAAATCTTGTTGCAAAGCTTACATTTACTCCTTAGCTTTCCATCTTTACTTCGTGGTAGCTTCATAAACACACTCCACACTTTTGATCTAAGCTTTCTTTTGGGGGCGGGTTTGGTCACCATGACATTCTTCCCCTTTTTTGTATCCTGGGTCTCTACTTCGACATACTCATCTCCTTCCTCATCAAAATCCTCTTCCATACTATTTGTTTCCCAATCATTGATATTGCTATCGTTGGAATCCATAAATTTAAGCTGTACATGAAAAATTAAAAATCAATCTCATAATCAACTCACATGACAAATCTAACCCCCTCCTCCATTAATATTTATGTATACTCTTAAGTAAATTTCAAACAAAGTAAGGATATAACAGTCACTTTTGTAACATCCCAAATCCCACATCGGTAGAGTACAGATCCGGGGAAGGCCATATAAGTGGGATGACTTGGAGACTTGTCGAGGCGCCTTTTGGAATATCGTTCCAAGGGACAAAACCGTGAGGCTGTACGGGGCGACCTCGGGCCAAAGCGGACAATACTTCGGCAGGGGACCCAGGTTGTCACAATTTGGTATCAGAGCCGGGGACGACTCTACGCGATGGTGGGGGGAGTTGTAACATCCCAAATCCCACATCGGTAGAGTACAGATCCAGGGAAGGCCATATAAGTGGGATGACTTGGAGACTTGTCGAGGCGCCTTTTGGAATATCGTTCCAAAGGACAAAACCGTGAGGCTGTACGGGGCGACCTCGGGCCAAAGCGGACAATACTTCGACAGGGGACCCAGGTTGTCACAACTTTAATATCAAACAACAAAATGGAACTATCGTTCTAAAAATGATGTCTTATACATATGACAGTATGTATGTATATATATATATATACACACACACACACGCACACACAAGAATTCACATCAAAAAGTAGATCAAAGCTGTCACTTTTACAACACTCAAAATAACATCCTAACAGATTCAGTAGTTTCACTAACATCACAAGACACATTTGACCATTCTATTTCATCTAATTGAATAATCGAACAATTCATAGTATATGAAATAATATATAAAATAAATAAATATATAAATAAACACCAACAAATTACAGCAAATAGAGTGAAATTTAATCATTATTGAAGCAGAACCCAACAAGAAGAGTTACAGAGAGTGATAAAAATTGAAGCAGAACCCAGCATATGTCTTGGCTGTTGTAACGAATACGGCACACACAAATGAAATATAAAACAAAAACAAAAACAAATGAAATATTTACCTACTGTGGGAGCTCGGAGTCAGAGATGAAGGAGACGAGATCTGAGCTGGTTGTTGAAGATGAAGAAGACGAGATCTGAGCTGGTTGACCGAGCAGATGAGCGAGCAGACGAGCGAGCAGACGAGTGAGCAGTCGCAGATGAGCGAGCAGATGAGCGAGCAGACGAGTGAGCAGACGCAGATGAGCGAGCAGACAGCGAGCAGATGAGCGAGCAGACGAGCGAGCAGAGCAGATGAGCGAGCAGACGAGCGAGCAGAGCAGATGAGCGAGCAGACGAGCGAGCAGAGCAGATGAGCGAGCAGACGAGCGAGCAGATGCAGATGAGCGAGCAGACGAGTGAGCAGACGCAGATGAGCGAGCAGACGAGTGAGCAGAGCAGATGAGCGAGCAGACGAGTGAGCAGATGCAGATGAGCGAGCAGATCAGCGAGCAGACGAGCGAGCAGATCAGCGAGCAGACGAGCAAGTGCCAAGTAGAGACGCAGATGAGCGAGCAGACGGTGGGAGTGGCTGGAATGCTGGATCTGGAAGGGTGCTGTGCGGCTAGGGCTGATTTGTGAAGAAAAAAAACTATATATAGTACCTTTGAAATTACATCAATACCCTTGTAAATGTAAAATTATATTTTTACCCTTGTTAACGGGTCAACCCGTAACACGATTCATGTAACACGAACCCGACACGATAAGCTAACGGGTTAAACGGGTTGACCCGTTAATTTACCCAACCCGTTAAGCTTCAACCCTAACCCGTAATTTTCGTGTCCAGTTCGTGTCGACCCATCGTGTCGGGTTCCGAATTGCCACCCCTACTTGGCCCTGCAATATTGTTCCTTGTGTCCCCATTTCTTGCAGAATGTGCATTGAACTTGTGGTTTCCCTTTGTACCAGCAATCCTTTGCAAGATGGTTTGTTCTCTTGCAAGTGGTACATGGTGGAAATTTTGCTTTTGGACCAGATTCTGAAACTGCTGCATCCATCTTGCCTTTGTCTTTATTGTCACCAATTTTATTGTTGAAACTGGTCTTCTTTTGATTTCCTTTACCATGATATTTTCCTTATTTTTGGCAAGGAAAGCCTCCTCCATATCACCATCATTCCTCAATGCAAGCCTTTGTTCTTGAGCTTGCAGTTTGGACACCATTTCTGAGACGGTTAATGCTCTCAAATCACATGATTCTTCAATAGCAGCAACTTTTGACTCAAATTTATCAGGCAAACTTACCAACATCTTCTCAACTACCTTGTAGTCCTCCACTACATCACCATACAATCTCATTTGGTTCACCAAATCTGACAACTTGGATGAGCAGTCCTTTACTGTCTCAGAATCCTTCATTTTCAAATTCTCAAACTCCCTTTTGAGTGTCAACAGCCTCACTGACTTCACCCTCTTACTACCTTCGAACCTATTCTTTAACTCATCCCATATTGATTTTGGAGTTTCAAGGTGCATGATGCTTGTGAAGACTGAGTCAGACAGGGCAGAATGCAAGTATGTCACTGCTTTGTCCTTCTTCATCTTCTCTTCTTCATGCTACTTCATCTGAGCAATGGTAGAATTTGCTCTCAATGGAGGAGCTTGCTTGTTCTCTTCAACATACTCCCATAACCCAAAGGCTTTTAAATAGGACTTCATCTTCACAGTCCATATCTGATAGTTTTCCCCAGAAAAATGAGGAACATGAAGGCCTGTATTGCTTCCAGCAGCTATGTTTGCACTCATGGGTGTTTAACACTCACTCTCTAGTGTTTAAAACCTCACAAGCACTCAATAAACTGAACACAAAACCTCACAGCCCCTTAAGAATAAATGCTCTGATACCACCGTTAAAAATATCAGTACATCAACATACCATAAACATATAAACTTACAGAGACATAAACCTTTGAAGCAGCAAGCATAACATATACAAAAAGAAAGATAATTCCTCTGTATATTTCATCTTCCAAGAAAGCAATATATATATCAATTACAAGTGTAAAACAGCTAAGCAATGCTGTCAAAAAACAATGAGTGCAGCAGCCCATTTCTGACAGTGTATGAACTATCAAGTCTCACCTAACACCACTAACCAGTGAACTAAACATTACACATAGACCATAACAAAAAAATTACAACACAAAAACATATGCAGCAGCAAGCTTTACAACAGAAGCTTGCATCTTACGAAACAACAAAAAAGCATCACAATTTTAGACAGTACAGCAGTAGCTTTGGAATCTCTTTAGACAAATTTTAATTCAACAGAAATAATAGAAGCACGTTTTTAACGTTATTCGATTTTACTCTACATCCACAAGGTCACACCTAAATATATCAACTCATTAATGAACAAATAAAGATACAACATGTACTTGATTCGTACAAACCAAGACTCTCTCTTAATGTTAATGCAAGTCCAAATTCATTAATAAGGTTACAGCAAGTTCCCCTTACCTTTAATGGTTACCCCTATCTGCTTTTTTACAAGCAATACTAGTGGAGAGAAAGTACTGTTGCTCAGATGGATTAACCTAGAATCTAAGAATTCTTTCACCGTCCTTTTAAACTCGGATTTTTGGTAGTAAGGATACCGATAGGGTCGGACACTCATCGGGTCACGATTGGATAGTAAAGGGATTCGATGGTCATGGTTTCTTTTTGGTGGTAAACTGTCAAGAAGGTTAAAGATATGTTGGAATTCAGTGAGTAATTAGGTGATTTCGGTGGCATATTCAGGGGTATACAGTTGGTTCAACAATGGAAGAAATTTGAAGCAAAAACCCTGTACCATCAAGGTGTAATAGCTCTTTATCATTTAAAGTTGTAAGAGCAAGTTCTCTCAATCCTTGAAATTTATGACTCTAGCCATCCTGATGGAAAGACATGGTTAATTTTCGGTAATCCATTTCCACTGGACGAAAAGTTGCCAGCCATTGGATTCCAAGCACGGCTTGACATGCAGCTACGGGCAAGACAGAGAAATCGGTTCGGACCAAATGATTTTGAATGAGCAAGGTAAGCCCCAAACATCTACCTGTGCAATCAATTTTTTCCTTATTAGCCACCGTTATCTAAAGCTTCTTATCACGTGAAACTGGTAGGCCAAATTTGGCGACTATTGATTGATCAATGAAATTGTGTGTGCTGCCTCCATCAATAAGGACTGTGAGTGCTTTGTTCTTAAGTTTGCCAATAACTCGAATGGTTTGTAGGTGCTCAGTTCCTACAATGGCGTGTAGTGGTATCTCAGGTAGAGATTCGACCATGGTTGGTTCATCAAGGCAGTCATCGGCTTCCATTAAATCAGGTTGAAGAAAGTCTTCAAACATGAAAAGTTGAGGTCGTTAGCAGCAATGACCAAGCTGAAATTTTTCATCACAGTAGTGACATAGTCCCTTCTCACAATGTTCATGTGCTTCCTAACTGGTAATACGTCGAATCGGAGGAGAACTAGAGCCTTGGCTAACCTTTGAGTTGGGTGGTGGACCTAGCAACCCAGTTGAGTTAGTGGGTGAGACACGGTTGTTGACTGTGGTTACTGATGACCGGAATGAACTAGAGACTTTCTTTTGCAATTGGTTACGTTCCTCCACTAAACGAGCAACTCTGATAGTGTCGACAAGGGTGCGTGGCCATTTGAGTTTGACATCCAAACGGACTTCATCCTTGAGACCTGCACCGAAACACCCTACCAAATAATTTTCAGGCAGTCCATCAACCTGTTGAGAGAGTTTTTCAAAAGCTTCTTGATAGGCATTGACAGTAGAGACTTGTTTAAATCGAGACAGAGCCTCCGACGAATCTTCGTAATCTCTTGGTCCAAACCTATGAAGCATAGCCTTGGTGAATTCTTTCCAAGTGAGAGGGCCCTTGAATTTGGTCAGCCACCTATGCCACTGTAGGGTAATTCCTTCCAAATGAAATGAGGCTAGTTGTACTTGATATTCGAGGTTGATTCCTTTAAATTCAAAATACTGCTCAGCCTTGTAGATCCAACCTTCGGGATCTTCTCCATCGAATTTTGGAAATGATAGTTTGAGTTGTGTATGTTGGCCATCAAGAATGGGATTAGAAGTTGAAGTGGATGCTAGGTGTGGGTGTGTTTCGCTGGTTGTGTTATTATGAAATTGGGATGATGCAGGTTGACTGAAAGGATTGATATCCTTCTCACTAACAGGATGAGAATGATGGACATGTAGAGTTTGAAGTTCTGTCAAGACTGTTCGCAAGGCTGCATTTACTTGATTAAAATTGTGATTCAGGTGGTCGAAACTGGACTCATGGCGAGTAAGAATTTTGCTCACCTCATTGCAAAACTCTGCATTGGATTTGCCTCGAGTATCCATTTTCAGAACCAAGCTCTGATATCACTTGATAAGTAATTTCCTGGATGTTCTTACTTTAGAGAGTCGAACGTTCTGTGGCAAAAGAAAATGAAGACAAGAAGAATACTTTGACAACTGGATACCCTCTTTATTCAACAAAGCTTTGGCTATATATAAGCCTTACATAGGTGAATGCCACTAACAATAAAACAAATATGTCCCCAAAGTGTGGAAGTGGCACCTACACATTTGGTAACAGAAACAGAACACCTACACATGTAACAAAAACATAACAGGTACTTACATATTGGTAAGTGGTAACAGACCATACAAACAGGTATCTCTATTATTTCTAACAAACTTTAACTAACAACTAACAATTAAAGTGACCAACTGCATTTGCAAAGAAGTGGATGCATGACTCTACAATACTTGATGATGTGCACACGTATCACACTTTCAGCCCTGTTGTCAAACCCACTACTATCCGTCTCATTCTCACATTGGCCGTCACTCGTGGGTGGTCCGTCTACGGTCTACCAACTTGATGTCAACAACACCTTTTTACGAGGCACGTTAGATGATGTTGTATACATGACACAGCCCCCTGGCTTTGTTAATGATCAAAACCCGAGTAATATTTGTCAACTTAAAAAGAATCTCTATGGATTGAAACAAGAAACTTGTGCTTGGTACTATGAACTTAAAGGCTTTTTTATTTCTCAGGGGTTTTATTACTCAAAGTCTGACACCTCTCGCTTTATTTTTTGTCATAACTCACTAACTCTTTACCTTTGAGTTTATGTGGATGACATTATTATCACAGGAAGCAACACTAAAGCAGTGCAATGATTTTTTTAATATTCTTGCTCAATGATTCTTATTAAAGGATCTTGGTCCTTTGAATTTTTTTTCTAGTTGTTGAAGCAGTTACAACTCCAACTGGACTTCACTTATCTCAACACAATTATATCAATGATTTACTTGTCAAGACAAAAATGCAAGATGCAAGACCAGTTTCTACTCCTTTATTTTCCACTGAAGCCTTGTGACTTCATGATGGCACTCCTTGCACAGATGCTACAATGTATCACCAAACTATTGGAGCCTTACAATATTTATCACTGACTCGTCCTGATATCAGTTTTGTCGTAAATAAATTATCTCATTGATGCATCTCGCTACAGTCACCCATTGGATTGCTACCAAATGATTGTTACAGTATCTCAAGGGAACTCTTTATCATGGTTTATTCATTTGTCGTCACTCTCCTATGCAATTATATGTCTTTTCAGATGTTGATAGGGCTGAAAATCTGGATTATCGATCCTCCACCTCTACTTATATTGTCTTTCTAGGTGCCGATCTTATCAATTGGAGTTTTAGAAAACAGAAAACTATTGCTTGATCCTCCACTAAAGTCGAGTGTCAAGCAATTGCTTTCACCACTGCAGAAGTTAATTGGCTCCAAAATTTGCTTCGAGAGTTACATTCTCCCTCCTAACTCCAACAATTTTTTGCAACAATATTGGAGTCATATATCTTTGCTCTAATCTGGTCTTTCACTCAAGAATGAAGCACATTGCCATTGACTACCATTTTGTTCGTGATCAAGTGTCAAAAGGCACCATTTAGGTCTCTCATGTCCATTTTCGAGATCAATTGGCTGACTCTCTCACAAATTTTTAGCACGACAAGCTCATCACCTTCAACGGCCCAAGATTGGAGTTTTTGATCGAATGTTCATCTTGCTGGGGCATGAAAGTCAATAGTGTAACTCATCAATTAATCAATCCATCCACCCATTGATCAACCATATATCCCTCAACAATGGCCTTAGAATTTGGGTTTTCAATCACCATTTATTGTTGATTATTTTCCATTTACTTTTGTAATATTTTCTTGTCATATTTGTTATATCAAATTGTGTATATATTCCATATACAGTGATCAATACAAAGCGAGAAAATTTTCACAAATATTATTATCTCTTTACTATAATTGTCTTCCATACGTAGCATCATGGTGTTAGCTTAGCTTCTGTTTGTGATCTCTAGTTCCCTTAACTCGGCCTACCACAATTTTTGCTCTTTCACTTTTACCATTGCGATTTAAGATCGGTTGGCTGTGACTTTCATAACTTCTTTTTCCCACTGGTGGTTTTGGGCAGAATTTGGGGACAGTGTTTTGCGTAAATCCTTCCATTCCCATTCCATAATATTTGGAATTTTTAAGCCTTTGTGTGATTTTTGTTCATTGGTCTTTAAGAAACCAAAGCCTGTTCGATGGGCATACTCCCAATCACATTTACTCTTCGTAGCAATGAAAATTTCTCATCAGGTCTTTAGGCAAAAATTGTCCCTGGCTGCATCTTCTACATATTATTTGCATTTGGAGACTTTTTCCCGTCTTGGTTTGGATTATAAGCTTGGTAAGTCCCCTAGAGTTCTCAACATGATTTGGAGGGCTTTCGTGGATTAAACTGAACACGAATGTTTATTATAAGAACAATCTCAAAAATTTCACTTCCGTAGGGGATTTTGGTAATATGTTCATAGGTACTTATCTATGCTTTGTCTTGCTTGGCAAACTTGCTTCTATGCTGAATTCTTAAGTGTCATTTTTGCTATAAAATTGGCTCATGCTAGAGGTCGGTTTGAATTATGGTTTGAGTGAGACTCTTTTTTAGTTGTTCAATGTTGTTTTTTTTTTTTTTTTTACAAGCTGTTCGATGTTTTGTTAATGACTCATCTTTACCTCCTTGGACTCTCCAATCTCATTAGCTCAAGTGCCTTTACTTGAAGACTACTATGCACATTTTGTTTCACACATTCATAATGAAGGAAACAATGAGTCAAAACACTTTAATATTGGTTAAAGTGTTTCGTCTCTTCATTGGTGGCATTATCCCCTTAGAGAGGTCTCTAAGAATCTCATCCATTTTTGGCTAGAATAAGAAAAAAATTCGTTTGTGGCCCAAAAAAGAAAAGTCCATCATCTTTTATCTCAAATGAAATTTTAATCATTTTTAACTTGTTTAAATTCCACATAACATTTTAAATAAGCAAACTGAAAACATGTAAAAATTTATTGAAGTTTTGTTTGAAGCTAAAACAATTAATTTTGCTTTTAGCTAAATAAATTTATACTATTGTTTGGGATATTTTTAATAATTTTTAATAATATTATTATAATAATTAATTAATTAGAAAGAGAGCTCATTCAATGGGAATATGTAAACGATCAGAAAATTTAATTATAAGACCAAAAAACTTCTAACAAGAAAGTCTTGCCTGCATACGAGTTGAATTGCGTCAAAATCCACCCTGCAAACAGAGAATTAATATCGAATCGCTGAAAAAGTCTAGTTTTGCAAAGGAGAAAACTTGGGGGGTACGGCCTTAAATTACAGCAGCTGACTTTGTTGAGAGGACAATTATATACACTGTATATGTGGAATGTGAATTCATCGTCTCAAGGTATCGATAACGGTGGACAGACACTAAATCACGCATAGCAGAAGTCATCTTTTATAAGAAACAGTCCATTTTTTATTCCTACTATAGTTTATAATTTATTTATGATAGTGCTTGTTATGAAAGCAACTTCAATTTATTAGGACCCGTTGTTTGTTTTGGCCAGCGTGTTGCTTTCAACCAATCCAAAAAAATTTATTATTTGTTTATATAAAAGCAAAAGCACAGCACTTTTTGTTCAGTTGTAATTAGAATTTATCATCATTGAGATACCATTGTAAAAATTACTTTAATATCTGACTAATTAAAATAATAAAGAAAATGTTTTAAGTTCCTTTTTTTTATTTGAAACTTTAAGTTTCTGTTTTTGTGTGATTATATATTTCTATATAAAAATGTGCCGGCTCAAGCTACGATTCCTCAATGCATTACGCGTAAAGGCTTCAGGTCTGGGAATTGACCAAGAACGGACGTGAATCAGACATATAAGTAAAAACAAAATAGAAATAGAAATAGTTGAGATTTAGCTCGGTGTCGGGTACGATGCAAAAGACGATTTCCTCGAGAAATCAACCAACCTTCTTACACTACTAGAAACTTCAGAAAATCCACTAACATATTGGCATCGTGCCATTTGTTTTTTATGTTAAGCAGGTACAAATATTCAGATACCACACATGGTCACCCTACTTGCCCCACTTGTCCCACCTATGATAGATGGGCCAAATTCACATGAAAAATTGAAGTACGTTAATCACTATCGTAACTGGTTAAGGAATTAATTGGAGTATTTGGAGGAGAACCTAAATAAGAGGCCTCTAGGAGCTAATATTTAATACAAGTTTATTGCGAATGATATTATAATACAGTATGCCGACCTACCATACGTTTTACCCAGCATCTAATCAACGGTCTATTTTCAGTAATTAATGTCATGCCAATATTGAATAAGAAATATTCAAAGAAAAACAGAATAGGAGGAGGTCTAATGATATTTGACCCAGTCATAGCAGATAATATTCCATTATTTAGGACAATAACATAGTTGAACAACTCCTAGGTTTCTTCACCAAATTTTTTTTCATTGTTTTTGCTCTATGCATTTCAGCCATGGCAGCTCTCTCGTTAAACAACTTTCTTCTTCATCTTCTCAACTTGATTTCCTTCTTGGTGCTGACAGTACTACCCAATGCAAATTCAGTTTCCTTCAACCTGACAGGTTTCCGATCAAACGATGCTTCAAGCTTATCAAGCATACACTTTGAAGGAGATGCGTTTGCTTCTGCTGGCCTTCTTCAACTCACAAAGAACCAAGTCGATGACAACCTCACTAGCAGTACTGGTTGGGCTACATACAACCAACCGGTGCCTATTTGGGATGCCAAAACTGGGAGGCTTACAGATTTCACCACCCATTTCTCCTTTATTATAAGAGCGGATGATCCTAACAACTATGGTGATGGGCTATCATTCTTCCTTGCTCCTTATGACGTTACCATCCCTCCCAACTCAACTGGTGGGTTTCTTGCACTGTTTAGTCCTGAAACGGCCTTTACTAACTCTACCAGTAATCAAATTGTTGCGGTCGAGTTTGATAGTTTTAAGAATCCATGGGATCCAAGTAATGATCATGTAGGTATCAACGTTAACTCTATTGTCTCAGTGACAAACGTCACGTGGAGAAGTAGCATCAAGAATGGATCAACAGCAAATGCATGGGTAAGTTACAACTCCACTTCTCAAAATCTAAGTGTCTTTCTAACTTATGCTAATAATCCAACCTTTAGTGGAAATTCTAGCCTTTCGTATGAGGTTGATTTGAGAAAAGTACTTCCAGAAAAGGTTAGGATAGGCTTCTCTGCATCAACAGGCAAGCTGGTTGAAGTACATAACATTCTTTCTTGGAGTTTTGATTCAACCTTGGAGATCAATGATGGAAACAGCAACAAAATTGGGCTAATTGTTGGTTTAGTTGTAAGTATTGGTGCTTTATTGGTTTCTGGGGTGGGTTTGATTTGGTTTATCATTGGGAGAAAAAGGGCAGGTAGGAAAAAGGATGAAGAAGCCTTTGATGATGCCATGGATGATGAATTTGAGAAAGGGACAGGACCTAAGAGATTCACTTATCGTGAACTCAATCGAGCAACAAACAACTTTGCAGAGGGAGGGAAATTAGGGGAGGGAGGATTTGGAGGTGTCTACAAGGGTTTGTTGAGCGATCAGAGCACGGAAATTGCTGTTAAGAGAGTCTCGAGGGGATCAAAGCAGGGTAAAAAAGAGTATATGTCCGAAGTAAGGATTATTAGTCGTTTGAGGCATAGAAATTTGGTTCAACTCATCGGTTGGTGTCATGAACAAGGAGATTTCCTACTTGTTTATGAATTCATGCCTAACGGAAGCCTCGATTCTCACCTTTTTGGAGAAAAGGTCATGCTAATTTGGACTATAAGACACAAGATAGCCCTTGGTTTGGCTTCGGCGTTGTTATATCTTCATGAAGAGTGGGAACAATGTGTTGTACATAGAGACATTAAGTCTAGCAATGTGATGTTGGATTCCAGTTTCAATGCCAAGCTAGGCGATTTTGGTCTTGCAAGGCTTGTGGACCATGAATTGGGCTCACAAACTACGGTTTTGGCTGGGACTATGGGTTACCTTGCCCCTGAGTGCGTCACAACAGGCAAGGCTAGTAAGGAATCTGATGTCTACAGCTTTGGAGTGGTGGCTCTCGAAATCGCATGTGGAAGAAGGCCGGTTGAACAGAGGCAAGAACCGAGTAAGGTAAGGCTGGTGGAGTGGGTTTGGGACCTCTATGGAAAAGGACAACTTCTTGAAGCGGTTGACCAAAGATTAGAAAGAGCGTTTGATGAAAGGCAAATTGAGTGTTTGATGGTGGTTGGTTTATGGTGCTGCCATCCTGATTTCACTCTCCGACCTTCTATAAGACAAGTTATTAATGTTCTCAACTTTGAAGCTCCGTTGCCGAACCTTCCATCGAAATTGCCCGTGCCTATGTATTATGCCCCTCCCATGAATTTGTGTCAGTTCACCTATGCAAGTACTACTGGTGGCCTCACAGACTCGGACAAATATCGAA
Source organism: Litchi chinensis (assembly GCA_019925255.1). NCBI lineage: Eukaryota > Viridiplantae > Streptophyta > Magnoliopsida > Sapindales > Sapindaceae > Litchi > Litchi chinensis. The sequence goes on from CM034471.1 coordinate 9,138,722, forward strand.
CAGAGACTTCAAATAGTAGCGCTTCTACGCATTCGTCGTCAATGTCAGCTGGCTCGTCAAAAGCTCTTTTGAAATCAAATAAACCTGATTTGTAGCTTGCTTTTATTAGTGTAATTCAATTAGACATGTAATAACTATAGTTTATTCCTTTCAGATGTTGTATTAAACTAGCAATGGGTTCACCTTGGCATATTATTTTTTATTGACGCAAGTGAAATAGTTGAAACTGAAAATTCTCCTACTTTGAAATGGTGTTTGGTTTATAATCGGTAAACAATCCTTGAAAAGCTGAACCAATAATGCCAACTAACAATTAATTGCTTGTCACATTCTCTGCTTCGTTTCTGTATCACCAACAGCTCGATTCTAACAATTTTTTCTATGTATCTTTTGTTAAAGAGAGATTTGAACCTCAATCATTATTAGATTAAATGGATACTCTTTATCATTAAATCATATTGGATGGTAACTCACTTCTAAATTAAGTGGATTGTTTTATGTCATTTTGTTTCTTTGAAGAAAATTGTTTTATTATATAAATTGCACTCATGTTTAGTCACCAACCTTTCATGAGCATTGATCAAATATCTCTAAATTTACATTCTCCACTTATTTGAGCATGCCTCTAACTTGAGATTTATGAGATATTTTGTACTATTGTTTTGAAAGCAAATTACAAATTAGTTATATGAAGTTTGACCTTTATGAGTGGATGCAATTTTTTTCGTTTATTGATAATTAATTATTCTATGGTTAGTAGTTGTCCACTGACATTCATGATCAAAGGGGCATTTGGTTATTTCACTGAAAAAATTAAAACCATTTGATCTAGTAAATGAATGATATATATTTCACTATATCTTTTCAACGTACAATATGAAATCTATTAATAAACCAAAAAAGAGAATAAAATAAGCAGATGAATATTCTATATAAGACAATTAAAATCATATATTATATATATGAAACTAAATATGTCATGATAATAGTGTGATATATATGAAAAAGAATTGATATTGATACGGTAACACTATTTATGAGAAAATTGATTATTTTAAAGAAAAAAAGATTTTTAATCTAAAATTTAAAAAATAATAATAAAAAATATAAGGAAAATAAAAACATCTATAATTCCAGACCACCTTTAGGAGATCTAGAGATCTTTATTGATCTAAATATACACGTCCATCAATACCTGCCCTTGATTGATTGACAAGAAAACGATGTGCAAACAGCTTGTCCCCTCACTGGCAAACCAGGGTGCATGGAGACCATGGCCTGAAACAAATAAGCTGTCCTATCTCCTTCTATTTGAAGAGAAGGAGATGAATGGTTCAACAGAGATCAAGAACACAATACACAATCCAAGGGACAAATGCATATTTTTTCTTATCTTTTTGAAGAGGATTTTCACCCAGTTATCTTCAGATCTACCAATATAAGACCATGATTCTTACATATAAAATGGTCACTGTATCTCCCAACTCCACAACTGACTTGAGTGTCAAAATGGGCGCCGGTAAAATGTCGATTCCCTAATTTGACCTTATTTTTTTCCCTATTTTCAACAAGTATTACGTTCATGGCATCCTCAAGGCAATTTATCCATTAGAAATAGAAGGTATCCCTTGTATGTAAAAGGTGGAAAAACACTTTGTTTATCATATATGGCAATATAATCTTTGTTTTAAGCCATTCCTCTGTTACAAATGCTCAACATAAACTTGAGCGCCGAAGAGAATATCTGGCAAGATTTTCGATATCTTACTAAGCTTCAATTTGTGGCTTCACCTGGAAGCTCTTCCTATACTCAAAAGTCATTTTAGGAAAACACCCAAACACTTCCTAAAGCCACTTTTAAGCTCAAGAAGAGCTTCCAAGGCCTCCAAAAGCTATGTCAAACAGGGCCTAAGCTCCTTTTAATTTTTGCATAGGGAATTTCGTCCAATGGGGATTACTTCCAGAACACCCTCTCACAGTTGGTTTTCTCTAGGGAAGACCATCACTAGCCTCTCCAATTCCAAATCAAGGAGGTGCACTTTAGACCTTTTGGTCAGATCAATTTGACCATGTCCAGCTCGCCGTTGAAAGTCCACACCCCATCTGACAAATCTGACAAGGTGAAGAGCTCTTTAACCTTTAGCCCGTTAACTAAATTTTGGTGTAAACACTCCACATTAATTTCAACTTATAAAATTCAGTTAGAATGTTAAGAATTGCGTTATACTTGATACATTCAGTTAGAATGACTATGAATAACGAGGGAATGAGTACACGTAACATCAAAGTTATAACATTATATTAACTTAAAATATTTAAATTTATAATTATACTACACTGTCCAAATATTTATATAAATTTTTTATTCAAATGATATAATAAATTAATTTATAAACTTTATATCATCTATATACTAATTCATAATTAATGTTGTTGCTATAAATTAACATATCATATTATTTGACAAAAAAATTAGGTTGATCTCATCTTAATTACCGTCACCAACCTCTATTGTTAACAATAGAAACCCATCTATATTAAGAGATGAAAATGGATTACATCTCTCTAGTATGCGATGGAGACCTACACCTCCATCACCAACCTCTATCAAATTGCCAACAATAGAGATTAGTGATAAAGATGGATATCCATCAATAGAGATCCATAATCTCCACCAATTCTTTTTTGTGTTTTGGTTTATATATATATATATATATAGTTATTTATTATCAGTACCTACGAACTTTAAGAAATTATAATAAACCAATCAAATTTATCAATTGTATTCTCTTTTCTAAAAACAAATTTTAATTTTGTCTCATATTTAATTTAAATATAATACATGAATTTGATTAATTCGTCATAAATTTTTAAAGTAAAGAGACATTGATGATAAAATTATTATATATATGTATATTATTTTGAGATTGATCTTCACCATTTATCATTGTGATGGATGGTGGATCTTTATCTTTTATTTTAATAAAGAAAAAACCAAAAAATTTTGAAAGAAAAAATCAGAAAGTCTATCCTCTTCTGGATCCATTGGTCTTCACTATCCACCAATATTTTATGGATGACAGAGACACACTAAGAAGATTGGAGCTCTAAACTTTCAAAAAAGAAATTTAATATTTTTTTTATTTTTTCAGTTATTTTGATCTTTACCATCTATATTAAAGACGAGGTGTAAAATTGCTTTGCAACTATTGAGGGTATCATTAAGTTTCATGTGATTTGAAGGGAGTTCAACCCTTTCAAAAAGGGAAAAAAATCCGAAGATTAAAAGTAAAACGTGGCACATATGTGCAACTAAAACGTGGCTTGTGCATGGGAAACGTGTTAAACATGGAAGTCTCTGGCAATTTTACATGTCTTCTTCTATTCGCTTTTCAAATAATCTAAACCAAAATTATGTATTAATTAGTTAACTGCTTCGACAAACTGCATTTTATCACTCTGAAACGTCAAAGAGAAACAAAAACAATCAATCAATAATAATGGGACAAGGCCAGGAGCACAAGACTCGAGCTGATCCCCAACTTGAGATTCAGGTCATTCTCTCTATCTCTATTTTTATTTCTATAATATATTATTACTTTTTTATTACTGCTTATAAAACAAAAAAGAAAGTATGAAAAACTTGAATTTTACTATTTTTATATTAATTATATAGATAGTTGTATATAACTATAATAGAATCTTTTTTCTTCTTAATTTCAAAGTTAATATGGCATTTGAAGTTCGAAATTTATATATAAAACAATATATATACACTTAGTATTCTTAGAACGGATAGTTTGAGTTCTTTGTTTGTTAAGTGTTTTTGAGTTGGTTTTATACTATGTGGTTTAAATTCGACAAACTGTTTTTGGGTTAAAATTGACATTTAATTTGAGTTGCTTTTGAAAAAACAATTAGTTGAAAATAATATAGAAATTTTAAAAATACTCCAAAGTCCAAACCTTTTTTTTTTATATAATTAAGTAGACAACTATTTTTTATTTTTTATTATTTCGTAATATAATTAGTTACAATTTCGCTAAGATGTTAATACAAAATAGTTTTTTTTTTTTTAATTTAAGAACATTTTTATGAAAAATGTAAGCCCATATATATATATATATATAGAACATTTTGGAATATTTAACAAGTTTGAGTAAATGAATGGCAGGAAAGAGGGGAAATATTCTTCTTCTACAGGCCTAAAGTTGGCAAAGAAGAAGTTCATAGTGCTGACGATGTGCAAAGATTGTACCTTGTCTTGCGGCCGGAGTCCGGTGAGAGATCGGTGGAAGAAAAGCAAGATCCCAATTCCGGAAAAGAGGGTTCAAAAGCCGGAGACAGTGGCTTTCCAGGCAAGAATCATGCAAGCGAAGGAGGACATGGCAGCCAGGTATTAGAAAGCTCTTATTTATCTGTTCTTACGTTCTTTGACTGAAAATGAATTAAATTAAATGGACTTTTGCTTTTTAATGCACCTGTTAAATGTTGAATCAACTTTTTGAGTGTGCATGTGTTTGGAATGACTTTCTAAGTAGAATGTTCATTAGTAAAAATTTAGAATAAGCTATTAATGTTGTTTAGTTGTCAATTAAACAAAGTACTTCTAATGATTAAAATGGTTAATTAGAATCCCTATTGAAGTTAAATAATAAATTCAAAATTAGAAGCTCAAGTTTGCATGTCTCAACTTTAGTTTATCGTTGGTGTTTAAATACTAGCTGGTTTCTATGAATTGCAGGAAATGAATATTGAGAAGGAAACGTTGCTACGGTTTATTGTGATGGGTAGGAAAAGCCTTCCAGATCCAAGCAAGAAAGCCGTTCCTTACTGGGGCTTTGTCAAGATGGTCACCGCTAAAATAGAAGATGTGAAGACTGCTCTAGTGAAGGCTTATGGTCTGATTACTTGGGAAGAGTAATGAACAAGAAAAATATAACTGGAGAACAATTTGAACTTCTTCTTGTTATATTCATTTCAGCAATAAAACAAAACTTGGCTTATATAGCCATTACAAGAGAAGTCAAAATAAAACTAATTTCGAAATACAACATTAAATAAAACATTACATTTTCAAGATAATTTATTTCAATTAAAAGACTTTGATGTTTCTAAAATACTGAACTTTGACAGATTGAAAAAAACTCTTTGACCAAGGCAATTTGGTTTAGAGTTCCAACAATGCCTCTCCTAAACCAAACTTGCTCTTCATTCCTAAACTTGCTGCAATTTTTGTGAAGACTGGCCTGCCAAGTGGTTTCATAAAAATGTCAGCCTTTTGTTCATCAGTCCTGCAATACTCAATATGAACAACACCTTCATTCACCAGCTCTCTCAAGAAATGATACCGAATTCGAATATGTTTTGTTTTTCCATGAAAAACTGGATCCTTCGAAATTGAAACAGTTGAACTGTTGTCACAAAACAAAGTTGTTGGACCTATTTGAACATGCTTGAGATTCTCCAAAATACCACGCAACCAAAGTAGATGACATCCTGCAAAAGATACAGCTATATATTCAGCTTCTATGGTAGAGAGTGCAACCGTAGGTTGCTTCTTTGAACACCATGCTACTGCTCCACTTCCAAGATCAAAAACATAACCTGAAGTGCTTTTGCTATCATCCACACTTCTTGCTAAGTCACTGTCAGTAAAGCCAACAAGGTTAACTGGTACATTTGCTTGATAAAAAATGCCATAGTCAAGAGTTCCTTTCACATATCTCAGGATCCTTTTTGCTGCCTCCCAATTATTAGAAAATGGTTTCTCTATAAACCTGATCACCAAACTTACAGCATACATAATATCGGGCCTTGTAGCTATCAAATACATCAAATTTCCAACCAAACTTCGAAACATAGTTGAATTAACTAGCTTCCCCTCACCATGTTTGCTTAATCTCAATCCTGTAATACAAGGAGTTGAAACAGGATTTGCATTCTCCATTTTGAATTTTTTTAAAACCTCTTTTGCATAACTCTCTTGAGTGATGAAAATTCCATGCTTGGATCTAAGAACTTCAATTCCAAGAAAATGATGTAATTCACCCAAATCAGTCATTTCGAATTCATTTTTCATTGAGAGCTTAAAATCATTCAGTAGCTTCAAATCATTACCGGTAAAAATAAGATCATCAACATAAAGACTTACAAAAATGAAGCCTCCATATGAATTAACTTTGGTATAGAGAGTATGCTCCAAAGGACATTTCTGAAAATCATTCTTCTCGAAATAAGAATTGATGTAACTGTACCAAGCTCTCGACGACTGCTTCAATCCGTATAAAGCTTTTCTCAACTTGTAGACTTTATCTACTTCTTTTTTCACAAAACCATAAGGTTGTTCAAGATAGACTTCTTCCTCAAGCACACCATTTAGGAAAGCTGATTTCACGTCCATTTGAAAAATCTTCCAATTGTTTTGAGCTGCAAGAGAGATAATCAATCGAATTGTATCGAGCCTTGAAACATGAGCAAATACTTCTATAAAATCTTCTCCTTCTTTTTGCTTGTATCCCTTTGCAACAAGCCTTACTTTATGCTTGTTGATTGAGCCATCTGCATTCATTTTTGTTTTGTACACCCATTTAACACCAATGGCTTTTTTATGTGGAGGAAGATTAGTGAGCTCCCAAGTTCCATTTTTTTCAATAGCTGTTATTTCCTCTTTCATGGCCCTTTTTCATACTTCTTCCTTATTTGCATCATCAAAGGAAATTGGATCTTCTCCTGCAAAAAAGGCAAAAAATATAGAATCATCATTTTCAATCGGCTCAGTTGAGTCTAAAAGTTCCTGCACACTTCTCATTCTTCTTGGAGAAGGACTTGGAGAAGATGTTGGTGAAGATTCTAATGAAGAACTTGATGAAATTCCTGATGAATGAGAATGATTTTCTTCTTCTGAATCTTCTTCTCTATTTGAAGGAGTGTGCAACTCAATTGCTTTGTCTTTTGTATTATCAAAACTTGAATTTTCATCAATACAAACATCACGACTTATCACAACCTTTTTTGTCTTTGGATTATACAACTTGTAAGCTTTGCTTCTCTCGCTGTATCCAACGAAAATGCACTTTTCAGACTTATCATCAAACTTGTTCCTTGTTGCTTGTGGAATGAGTGAGTAAGCAACACTCCCAAACACCTTTAAATGTTGAATATCAGGCTTTCTTCCATACCATGCCTCATGTGGTGTGCAATTATTCAAACACTTTGTTGGAGATCGATTAATAAGATAACCTGCACAAGAAACAGCCTCTGCCCAAAACTCATTTGGCAAATTTTTTCTTTTGAGCATACATCTCATACTTTCAACAATAGTTCTATTTTTTCTTTCACTTACACCATTTTGCTGTGGTGTAAAGCTTGTTGTCAACTCATGCCTTATGCCTTGTTCTCTGAAATATCTCTCAACTTCATTTGAAATATATTCGCCACCACGATTCGTTCTCAAAGTTTTGATGCGAAGCCTAGTATAGTTCTCAACTTCAGCTTTAAAATCTTTAAAAGTTTGAAATGCTTGTGATTTTTATTTAAGGAAATAAATCCAGACCTTCCTTGTGAAATCATCAATGAAGGTGATGAAGTACCTGCTGCCACCAAGAGACTCGGTTGGCATTTTTCCACAAAGATCAGAATGGACAAGTTCCAATGGCCTTTTTGCTCTCCAACCGGATTGTTGAGGGAATGGATCTCTATGTTGCTTTCCAAGTTGACAGGCTTCACAAATTTCTTCAACTTGATCAATTTTGGGCAGCCCTCTAACCATCTCCTTTGTTGATAACAACTTCAAACTTCCATAATTCAAGTGCCCAAACCTATCATGTCATAGCTTGGCAACATTTTTATCCACAGCAGCAAAACAAGATAAATTTGTGGTCTCAAGTCTAAGAGGAAATAAGTTATTAGAAGCCACACCAATTTTTGCAATAACCTGATTTCCTTTTGATATGGTACAAGCATCATCATGTATATGCAAATCATACCCTTTCTTCATAAGATGACCAGCACTAAGCAAATTACTTTTCAAACCAGGAACAAAATAAACTTCAGACATTTTCTCAATATTTTCAGATTTTGTTTTAAAAAAATCTCACCAACAGATTCAATTTTATAAGTACTAGCATCACCAATCATTACTTCACCATGATCAATTTTAGATAAACTAGAAAATAATTTTTTGTTACCTGTCATGTGTTTGCTAGCACCACTATCAAGATACCACACTTCATCTACAGGGCTGTCATGAGAAGCAATCAACAAAGTCTCTTCGTTCTTGCTTTGGTGAATAAGGCCCGTTTCATTTTTCTTGTCATCTGCTTGCTTATTCCAACAGTTTGTACTTTTATGTCTAGGTTTATGGCAGTAATTACACTCGATATAGCCATTTTTCTTGTCATCTGCTTGTTTGTGCCAGCAATCAACAACTTTATGTCCAGGTTTATGACAATAGTTGCACTCAATATAACCACATCCTCGACCTCTTTGATAGCCACGATCTCCTCCTCCTCTTTGCTGAGACTTTCCATTGTTATCATTCTGCTGGCTATCATTATGCAGATAATTTCTTCCTCTTCCGCGAGAAATAGAATCACCACGACCTCTGAAATTTTTACCCCTACCACGATTTGATGAACCGCGACCTCCGGTGGTTGTCACTTGAGATTTAAGAGCTTGATCAGGTTGTTGCGATGGGGGAAACAACAAGTTAATCTTTACTTCATGGGCTTTCAAGACTCCTTGCAAATCTTCCAAACTCAAGTTCTTGAGATCTCTTGTCTGCTCAATAACAGTAACCAGGCTAAAATATTTCTCTAGAAGAGAACGAATGACCTTTTGAACGATCTTGAGATCATCTAAAACTTCATCATTTGAGGCCATTTGATTCACAACAGAACTGACTTTCGTAAAATACTCTGCAACACTTTCATTTTCTTTTATCTCCAGTTTTTCAAACTCTGATCTCAAAATCTGAAGTCGAATATTTCTAACTTGTTCATCACCTTTGTAAGCCTTTTGAAGAATCTCCCAAGCCTGTTTCGATGTTTTTGCTTTGCAAATTCTTTCATACACCACTTTTTCTATTGCAAGATTAATTTGATTGAGAGCATCTGTATCCTTCTTTCGATTTTCCACCAAAAAATTTTTTTCAGCATCACTAAGTGCTTCTTCATTTTCAGGTTCAATAAAACCTTTATCGACTATACTCCACAAGTCGAATGCTTTCAACCAAACTTCAAATTTGCTGCTCCAATAATCATAATCTTCTCCATTGAATGTATGCGGAAATGGGGTGGCTATATTTCTTGTTGCCATTTTAAAATAGCAAGCTCTGATACCAATTGAAGGTTTATGGTCTGATTATTTGGGAAGAGTAATGAACAAGAAAAATATAACTGGAGAACAATTTGAACTTCTTCTTGTTATATTCATTTCAGCAATAGAACAAAACTTGGCTTATACAGCCATTACAAGAGAAGTCAAAATAAAACTAATTTTGAAATACAACATTAAATAAAACATTACATTTTCAAGATAATTTATTTCAATTAAAAGACTTTGATGTTTCTAAAATACTGAACTTTGACAGATTGAAAAAAACTCTTTGACCAAGGCAATTTGGTTTAGAGTTCCAACATCTAGCAGGAGGTCGGTAAAATTTTTGTCAATGGATTTAGACTAAGTAAACATCAATGTATTTTGGTAGCACTCATCAAGCACAATTGTTACTGACTACTATTTGATGGTTGTTTTTATATAATCAAGACTACATATTATGTAATCCGATATATAGTCAAAATCAACTGATGGTAACTAATTCGTAATAGATCTTTTAAATGATATCTTAATGATTGTTTTTTAAGGACAGAAACAATATAGGATAAACCAAACACATTCTAGGTTCCTGCACATTTTATAATTTTAGTAATAGATTTTTAATAGATAGATGTTAATATTTTTGATATGCAGAGGAATACGATACTGCAACGAAAGGTCACCGACGAAAGTCACCAGCAAGGGCACTAGGAGAAGGAGTTTACTGCATTTTGAGGCACAAACCAGGGAAAAGGATGCACACACATTTGATATATAAGCTTGAGTTTCCATCAGAAGATAAGGAAGACAAGCCTCAAGAGTCCCTAAACATCGAACAAGAAGGCTCATTTATCATACAAATAAAGAATCCGGATCATCATGGTGGTGGCTCTTCACAATTCAGAGGTTTACAAAGCAAGCGCAAGGCTGTCTTTCCAGCACACCTGCAAGGCCAGTTCGGACAAAAACGATTTTGTTCGGCTGACCCACCAGACTTTCTGAACTACGAAGGGTGTGAATTCTTGTTCATATCGGCTTCAGACGATAAAGAAAAGGAGTTGGGTTTAGAGCTGAAGCCAGATCAAGAAGAAGACTCTGATGAGTCTTGTTCTGATTTGGTTAAAAACTTTTGGTGAGACTGCTTCGACCAAGCCACTTTTTCAAGGCGCTTGGGTTTAAATCATCTTTTATATAAGTTGTCACTAACTAGCAAACATGTATTGGTGTATATATATAGTAATACAAGTGCTTCTTATTAAGAGCATCCTGGATGTTTTGGTATATTTTCTTTAGGTAACCTGTTAATTGGCAGGGTTGTCATAAAGTATTTTGTGGTTTCACTCGGACAGGCGAATGTTTATGCTTTTTGTGAGGACATTGTCAGGCACTTGTTTAGTTTTGATCAATGCAAAAACTAACAATGCCCATTTGTGATAGATCGATATGTGCATTTTAATGTTATACTTTAAGAAAAAAAAAAAAAAAGGATAAAAATCATTTGATTCCTAAATTTAAAAAAAAAAAATCAAAATTTTAATTATCTTTTGAAAAGGGTTAAATCTTCTCTAAAATTTAAAAAAAAAAATTAAATTCATCTTTTCCATCTGTCAATTGTCAGTCAAATTAAAATCAATTAAAATTAAATATGATTGATAAGGGTGTTTTGAATATTATATAATTTGATTAAGAGATAAAATTTAAATAAACAAGAAGCTAGATGTCAACCATGAATGGTGAAATAATAAAAGTATAAAACAAGAAATTAAAAATAAATAAATAATTGACAAATTAAAAATTTAAAAAAACAAAAACAAAAACAAAAAAAAAAAACAAACAAAACAAAACAAAAAAAGCTTAAAAAAATCAAACAAACTCAGGATTGGGTTCGTTTTGAAAAAGAACCCAGTTGTTTGGGTTCATTGAAACCAGAAGACAAACCCAGGTGTCTGGGTTCGTCTTCAACGAGGTGCGATCTGGGTTGAAGATGATGAAAGCTGAAGACGATCCGACCAGGTGCGACTTGGGTTCGTCTTCAACCAAATGTGGCCGGAGATGGAGGTTGAAGACGATCCGACCAGGTGCGACCTGGGTTTGTCTTCAACAAACCCATAAAGACCAATCTAGTTCGTTGAAACTAGAAAATGATATCGTTCATCTTCTTCATGGGTTCGTTCTTCGCACTTGGGTTTGTTGAAACCAGATGGCTTTGTGGTGATGTTGTGGTTGTGGAGCGATGAAGGTGGTGATGTTGTGGTTGAAGACGATTTGATCTGTTTTTTTTTTTTTTTTTCAATTTTTTATGTTTATATTTATATTTTAAATTTATTTATGTTTTATCTTCACTTATCCATCTTAACAGTGAAGATTTTCCATGTTTTTTAGATTTTAATTATTATTTTTATTTTTATTTTTTAAATATTTTGAAGATTTTTCTGCTTCTTTTCTTTTTTTTTTTCCTGTGGTTTTTTTTCTTGATATTATCTTGATTTTCAAAGACCTTTTCATTAAAGTAGTGATGGATGAGAGATAAAATTAGTTGTTGTAGGTGTTGTTTGATTAAAGATGAAGACTAATGTGGTGATTGGATTGAAGATGAAGATGTGAGGGGTTAATTTAGTTTCAATTTTTAAATTCATTTTATTTTAGGATTTATGTTTTAATATCGGGAAGTTCGTTGTATATGAATATAAGCTTTTTATTATAAAAAACTTCATCTAAACAATACATTGAACACATAGTTTACATATCTCGTAACCGAAATTTTTAGTGTTGAAAAGTTATATACAAGTGTAGGCTTCTTGACGCAAAAGATTTTATTTAAATAATTCATATGGATAACGTAAAAGTATTGAATAAATTAAAAATAATAATAGTAATAACAACTTCAATATTACAAAAAGTCATATTTGAATACAATCATGAATCTACCATAACAATTTGTGACTAGACTTGGTTTGATTTTTGACCCGCAGGGGTAGATATGTTTGGGTATAAAATAAAAGTGAAGAGATATCCAGATATAGTGGAGAAAAATGAAGTTTTTCTAGTGCTACAAGAATGTTAATACTATAAAATTAAATAAATAATAAAATAGATATGGATGAGGTCTGCTTATAAAAATTGAGTATAATAAAATTAAACAAAATGGATAATTTGGTATTAAGTGAAGTTTCAAAATAATATAGAGAAACTTTAAATATTTTTTATGGGGTGGGCAAATAAAAAGGGTATACATATAATTTTGAGGGGTGGAAATCCTGCCACTCCTCTTTAGAAAGACCAATTATCCCGCACACTTGATTGATTACATAATTGCAACTAAGTGGACTTGAGGTTAAACTATTTGGGCCTTACGGGCACACACTTTTGCCTTAATGGACCTTTCCAAGGTGTTAAAAACGTAATTGTAATTATGTCAAAAATATATAAATTATCCTCAAGTAAACGTGTATAATCTTAAAAGTTCGTTAGCATTAATTGTTAAATTTTTAGCACCCATTTGGCTTGCAGGATCAAATTGCATAGGATTTGACTGATTTAGTATTATATTATGTTTAGTGTACTTGAGATTGATTAATAATACTATTGTCTCTTTTTCTTATTAAATACTAATAACTTATGGATCAGATGATTGTCAGAACCTATCTAGGTAGATATTGATAGGATGACTTAGATAATTACTTTCACAATTGAAACAACTTCTACTAATAAGAAACTCATAACACACATTTTATGTTCTAAAAAGTAAGGATAAGACAATCACTTTTACTAAGAATAGTGTGTGTCTATTGTTCGGTATAGTATGAGATTAAATTAAAATAAAAATACTAAATAAAAAAATACTTATATTTTGATATGGTGTAACATTAGTTATCATAAATTTAGATTAAGTAGTTTTTAACTAAAATAAAATTGTTTTAAATTAATTTCATAGTAAATAAAATATACTAAATTATTTTTATTAATTCTTTTTTTTAAATTAATTTTTGAGTAAAGAATGCTTAAATTTGTTTTTAAAACAATGAATATTATTTGTAGTTAATGTTAAATAAAATTATAGATGGTGAAGAGTACCGTTTGCTGCTGTCTTCTAAAGAGCCACTAACAGCCTTAAAAAAAACAGAACAAAACAAAATTGAGGTAGAGTGCTTAGACATCGGAATATCAAGGGATTCCGACGCTCAAATCAATAAATGTACGAATAAAATGAGAATACAAATAAGTAGAGGACTCCCTAAGATGCCATACGTTAATGCAAACATGGAATGCCGCAATGGTGGAAAGCTCTCCGCAGAAAAGCGAGTCACGCACCATATTATTGACATTGGTTCTCCTCAACTCGCTGCCATCATATCAGGCTTTCAAGACCTGGTCTTGCTGACCTAGTCCAAGGTCAAGTTTGGTCTAGGTGGGCCTGATTGATTGAATATTATGGGCTTGTAATTGCCTTGATCCATTAGTGTTCGGGCTTGGATCCTCAACGCAAATAAATCTTGTACCTTGACTAAATTTTGACCACCGCAAAAACAATATTTATATTTAGGGAATTTAGCAAAATTACCCTTTTTTGGAACCTTTTTTACATAATTATCCTCTCACTCAATAAAATTACAAAATGACCCTAAATTACACAAAATACCCCTAATAAAGTAAAATAATCTCATTAATACAATTCATTAATTATTTATCAGCCAAAAATTAAACTATAGTACAATAAATAAAAACACATCATCAAATAATACTATTAACCCACATTAATCCATCTTCCATCACAGTTTTACTCCAACAAAATAAAATTTTTATATCATATTTACTTTTGAGTGAAAGAAAAGCTAAAGAAGACTTTAGGAAAAATTGAAGAAATTTGAGTGTTGATAAAGGTTGGTGCTTATAATTGGGTTTTAGAAATTAGTTGGTTATGTTTTAAAAGAAAATGAGTTAAAAAGTGGAAAACTTAAACTTCAGGTTAGCACATAATCCGGTATCGGGTCATGTGCTAACTCAAAGTTATATTTTTTATCCGAGTCAAGTCAATAATTATGGAATGACCCGATTAGATTAAAATTATAATTTCGAGTTAGTACATGACCCGATATTGGGTTATCTATTAACCCAAATACATATCTTTGACGCGAATTTGGTCAGTAATTATGAAATAACTCGATTGGATCAAAATTATAACTTCGGGCTAACACGTGACTCAATATCGAGTCATGTGTTATCCCAAAGTTGTATTTTTTTACCAGAATCGGTCAATAATTATGAAATGACCTGATTTGAACTAAAATTATAACTTCTAGTTAGCACATGACTCAATAGCTGGTCATGTGCTAAGCCAAAGATAGATTTTTTACCTGAATTTGGTCAATAATTATAAAATGACCTGATTTCGACCAAAATTATAACTTCGGGTTAACATATAACCTGATATCAGGTCAGTAGTTATAAAATGACCCGAATTTAGTCAATAATTATGGTTGACTCGATATTGGATAATAAGCTAACCTAAAGTTATAGTTTTTACCCAAATAGAGTCATTTCAATTTGGGTCAAAATTATAACTTCAGGTTAGCAAATGACCTGATATCGGGTTAATCGATATGAGGTCATGTACCAACCTAAAGTTACATTTTTAACTTGAATCAAGTCAATAATTATAAAATGACCAGATTCGATCAATAATATAATTTCAGGTTACATGACTTAATATCAGATCATGTGCTAAATTGAAATTATATTTTTGACACAAAATGGAATTAGGGGTTGAAATTGTTTAAAGGGTATTTTAGTAAATTAGAGGAATTTTTTAATTTGTTTGCTTTAAATGGCACTTATGTAATAGTTGTGTGTATTTGGGGAATTTTTGCTAAATTCCTTTATATTTAATTAATATTAAAATAAATTTTTTAAGATATTCTTAATAAAATATATTCACTTAATCTTTAAACATATTTGATATTATACATCTAGAAAATTATTAAAGTAAATGAAAAGAAAATGAATTGTAGGGATGACAATGGAGCGGGGTGGCCCCACCCTATTTATTTTTTGAAAACCTATATCCTATTAAATCCCCACATTCGATAGGGCAGGATGGGACGAAGCTGGGTACAATGGGGATTCGTCCCTTTTACTCATATATATATATATATATATATAATACATAAATAATTTCATAAAAATGGTTAAAAAATCTCATTAACATTAAAAATAAATATCAATCTAACAATTGTTTAGTGAATATATGTTTGAAATATATTCCTTTTGTTAAAAACTATGTAGCTTTATCTTAATTTATATTTAAAGAAAAATTAAGGGATGAATTCTAAATTTCATGAAAAAAAAAAAAAAAAACCCTAACCTTTTGAAAATAAAAGTTTTGCACCCTATCATTACACTTCCCATCTACTTCATCATCCACCATCCTTTTGAAAACTTTTATTTTCAAATGAAAATTCTAATGATGGGGTGCAAAGCTTTTATTTTCAAAAGGTCATGATTTTTTTTTTTCTTTTTTTTAATGCAAAAGTTGAGAGTTTTTTAAATTCACCCAAAATTTGAATAATAAAATTATATTATATTTTAAACGAGGCAGGTGCAAGGTGAGGAGTATAAAACTTGTCCCTTACCCCCACCCATTCTAGGTTTCAGTAATTGTCCCCATCTCCACCCAATCTGCATCAACTTGAAACTCATCCCCACCCTAAAAATGCAGGTCCTTGTGAGGCCTTATTTCTGTGGGTTATTTTGCCATTTCTAAATGAAAAGTAAGAGGGGATTGATTAGTCCCATATAAGCATAATTAGAGAGAATGGATTGAATTTTGTTCTATCCCATTTATCCTTTTTTTTTTTTGAAAGACTATCCCTTTTTTTTTTCTAATTACATTATATAATTGGGATTGACCCAGGAAACAGCTAGAACCAAATGTAATTATTACATATTGAAAGTGTGGCTCAGAAAGAGACTCTCAGATGAGAAGAAACGACTCATAGTGGTGGAATTGCTCTCACATAGGAGGAAAAAAGAAAAATCCACCTTTTTATTTTTTAATGTGAGGGTAGGGTGGGCTTGTTGAATCCACGATTGGGCTATAAAGGGGATGCAGCTATTACCACCAAGCTGCTGACACCCCAAGTGCAAAGACTATCCCATTTATTCAACAAAACATACTTGTTCAACTCCTTTCAATCCAAATCCCACCAATAAACAACATTACTTAAAAATTTTCAATAAAAACAAAATTTTCACAAACATCATATGAAAAAGATAAATTAGATACACATCACCTCTTAGTAAAAATGGTTGAGTACTTCCTTTAACCTTAAAAGATCAAGCTCATCTTTGTATTTAAATCCTACCTTTATTCTATTAAAACATAAGGTACAAAGTATAAGTGTGAGTCTTCTCTTAATAGTTAAAAATAATATTCATTTTAAAATAATTATCATTGAAAAAAAAAAAAGAAGAAAAAACTAAGCAGGTTTTATTTTAGTCAAATTCTTAGTTAGGAGTTTAAAATAATATTCAATTTGAATTCTAGTTAAAGTCACAAAATCATTGAATACACCCTACTAAGTTAACTCAATTTATTATGTGCTTTGAATTTATTGTTTCATTAATATTACTATGTTTTGTCATCCACAAATATATACTTCCACATAGTAACTGCACTCTCTTCCACTTTTGAAAGACTACACTTCATGTTTTCTATTTTAGTTCAAAAGCCTTTGATTTGTTTGAATCAATCACAACTTAGAGCTCATTTGAATAACTTTTACTTTTGACTTTTAATAGTAGAAGAAGAGAGCTAAAAGTCTAAAATTTTCAGTTATTGTTTGAATAGTATGTTTCAAATGAGCTTTTGAACTTAGAAAAGTTTTTAAGACTGTTTGGTTCAAATATTTTAAAATCCCTATTAACTAATAAAATGACCTTTTTGGCCCTCATAATATTTCATCAAAATTTGGTAAGGAAATTGCAAAGCAGTTATTTGCTTTAGCACCATCAAATTCTAGAAACTATATCATGCTTTTAAATACATACTTTCCATATAAGTTAATCAGAGAATTTGCAACCTTCAATTCATATAACATTCCAAGTTTCAATATAATCCCATGAATGTATCTACCTCCATCCAGAGTCCTAGTATCAGTACAACTCGAAATTATAGATATAATCGTGACTTCATTTGGTTGCATGCCCATCTCAAATCTCATCCTAGAAAACGCATTCAAGCATTTATTCAACTGCCCACTTCGCCAAAATCTAGAAATCAAAAAATTCCATGAGACCAAGTCTTTATCAGGCATTTCGTCAAACAATTTCTCTGCATTGTCCTCACAGCTCAGTTTTTTGTAACTCGAGACCAATGGACCTCCAACGAACCCTTGTTTTGTAATTTAAAGATTTGACACAAGTGAGTCCAAATTTGAATACGAGGAGTGAAACTGGACATTGTAACATCTTCTCTTTTATTGACCAAGATTCATGTGAGTGAAAAGATGGATTTTTGCCTTAACAAATTGCTCTGTGTAACTATATCCACATCGCTTCAAAGATGGATTTCCGAGAGCATCAAAACTTGGTCAATTGACTCAAATCTTGAACTGAGAATGATTTAACTAAAGTTAGGGTTCGTTTGAGTGTGACGGTGAGGAAAGAAAGAAAGGAGTGCAATTGAATTGGAAACACATTCGAGGACATATGTGCTCATTTGACTTTGCTATTTATTGCAAAGGGTAAAATTGAAATTATAAAAATTTCATTAAACTGAACATGGCTTCCCATCGTTTCTTCATAAGCTCTTTTGGAGGAAGCACCATCAACCCAGCTTCTTCCAAACGAGCTTTGAAAATACAAAAACTGTTTTAGTGGGTCAGCCAATCAGCCCTTCAAGTGGCTTCTGAGCTCTAAAAGAGCTTTTCCCCTTTCAAAAGCTGTGCCAACACAGGCACTTATTCTAGTTGCATCTTGTTTTATCAGATATCTCCGAAGAAACCTAGTTGCATCTTGTTATAACTCTATATAATGGCTTCTTTCAGTCTAAAAATCATCTTAGTAAGAGAAAAAGAAGAAACTTTACAATTGGCAACACCTTGCTCCATATAAGTTCGAATTTGTTATAATTATTTTATATTTTATTGATTGCAAAGTATGTACCCGCTGAACTTACGTCTATAATTGTTTGTATTCGTTTTGTTTGATAATTTTTTTCTTTTTTCTTTTTTTGGCACAAACAATTGATGATGTTTGAAGAATAAAATGAAATTCTGATACTCTTAATAAAAAATAATGAATTTGTAGACCACCAACTAAGAGAAGAAGCCTTGTATGCAATGATATTAATTTATTGTTTTAGCATCCAGACAACACTACAAAAGCAATAAGCAACAAGAATTAGCTCTTCTTGTAAACGAATGATTACAACATCTAATTGTGTTCTAATTTTATAGAAAATCCCATTTATCTATGCTTGTTAATATATTTCTTTTTTTAATATTTCATGATATTTCTGGTTTTGATTTAGAATTAGAAAGGCTTAATTTTCCATAAATTTTGGTTCAAACCTTGAGAACATGTAGGTAGGTATTGGCAAAAACTTGCGAGACTTTGGTTGTAGGATGAGTCTAAAAACACTCACGTTCGTCATATTCGATTTTCGAAATAGGCAACTGTCACTGTCCATAGCCCATTGTTACAATTTTGCATTAGTTATTAAAGACACCCCACTACACTCTTTATACACCCAGACCCACTCTTTCATTGCTAAAGTTTAGAAACTGTGTTAAATAATAATAAAAATCATATTCATTTTTGTAATGAGCACTAAACCTTCTATTTCCCATTTCAAATCTCCCTTGGTGTATACTTGCTTGGCCCAAATGAGGTTAAAAAGCTTAACCTTTTTTTTTTTTTAAATTGAGATATTTTATTTTTATTGCTTTATGGTTTTATCTTGAATAATTTTCTTTCTATTTTTCTACTCAAATAATTCACTTCTTTATTTATAAAACTAAAGTTATTACATTGCATGATTACTAAAATGACATTCGAATATAACTTTAATTGATTTCATGATTTCATAAATGTTAAAGAATTAATATGTGTAACAAGAGAAGAAGAAATTGAATCTTAATTTAAAAACAGAAAAGAATAAATAAATATATATATAAAACAAATCTTTTAAGTTATAAAATTATCTAAAAATATATTTATCCAATTTCGTAAAGGTCAAAAAGCATAACAAATTATAAATAATTATCGTGTTGCTATTTAGTTTCTTAAATTATGTCATGGCATTCGAATTTAACTTTAATTGATTTTCATGATTTCATAAATGTTAAACAAAACCCACAAATGTAACAAGAGAATATGAATTGAATCTCACTTTAAAAACATAAAAGAATATATATATATTCAATAAATCTTTTAAGCTATAAATTATCTATGAATATATTTATCCAATATTTATAAAAATATATATAACAAATTATAAATAATTATGCGCAAAAACTTCACGTTGTTAGTCAGTTTCTTGAATTATGTCCTCATGAGTTTGAGCTCCCTCCCCTTTCTCAATTCCAATTTCGTTTACTTTGGCAACAACATAAACTTGTAGATTCAATATTAACCAATTATGAAATCCATCTTCATTAATTAGATCTAAGTATGACTCCTTTTTTTATTTATTTAAATTTCTTCTCCACTACAAATCACGTCATTTTTCCTCAATACAAAATGTATTTTACAATCCCAGTTTACAAAATATATAGTGTCTCATAGTCATTGGATTCTATTCATTAAAAGAGGAGAGGAAGAGGCAGAGGCCAATGGTAATTCCACAACATTTAGTGATGTCAATGTCATGTGACTCATGTCATCTACCCAACACATACACCAGATCACATGTTGTCATGCACTGTACAAAAATTCCAGGCTCTGAAACGGGTCACATTGTGGTGTGAATATTTTGACGTCACGTGATTCCCTTTTTGTTTTTCCTGTTTGTTCGTGATTCAATGTCTTTTTTCACAGCGTTTTAGAATCTGGAAGTGGAAAACAATTATTTGTAGAAACTTTTTGTCACAGTGGTTGGTCACCTGTTTTGGGTCTTCAGGGTTGATTCTATCGAGATATAAAGTTTTTACAGGCCATATTTCTTTGTGTTAGAAAATTAAAAATGGATAGATTTTAGAAGAATTAATTGGCTTGTGTATAGAGTTGTTGGATAACAAAGGGTCAAAGCATCCATTATAGAGATGTCACAAGTCACAAGTCACAACAACTCGTAAGTCCTGTAATTATTATTGGGGTAAGAGCAGAGCCTGTAGATAACTGGGTCCATTCTATTTATATAGTCTAATTAGGTTTACAATAATTTATCTGTGATGTAATATCGATACCAAGTCAAATTGTCATATTCATAACAATTAAAATAAAAGTTTTTCTGGAGAAAAATCTGTGATGCTCATTATTGTTTCAAGGTTAATCTGAAAAGCCATTTACAATGATGTAAGGATGGAGATTATTGGAAGAGCAGGAATACAATTGGACTTGTTTGTCAACCATGACAACAACGATCAGATTTTGGATATACATGATGGCTAGTCACATAGATAATATGTTGTGGTTGGCTGGACCTAGTCTTCCAGAAATGACAACTGATGATACAAATTCTCTAAAATTAATCAAATATTTAATAAAAAACTAATATCTCGAGGAGAGACCAAATTGTTCAAAAAAAAATAAAAAAATAAAATAAAATAAACATAGAACACAATACTAGCACGCTAAGGTAAGTTGAAAACCCTTCAAAATATGGGAACTAGTTAACAACGCAGATGTCTGCTGATGACCACTGCAATTATAATTTAACTTGACATATTTGACAAGTGTAGAAGATGACCAACTAGGTTCAACCATCTTAACTAACCACATTTGACAATTGTTTTCCCTATCTTGTATCATTATTTTAACTAACAAGCTTTGACAACTCATCGCAGGAGCAGCGAGAAAGGTGTATTTGTTTTCTCTGGTCAATCAACAATCTAACACTAGTCACCTGTATGTCCTACTACATTTCATCACCATTCAATTATTATTTTTATTTTAGTTCTTTACTCCGCTTTTAAGATATAATTATGTTAATGCATATTCTAGATTAATATGTTATGAAAACTTGTATTCCCAATTAACATAAATAGTGAAAATGATATGAAACAATACGAACATTAATGCTTGTTGCTATTTGTTGTCTTGTCATCAAACTATTAATTTGAGTTTCAATAACACCTAAATACATGAACTATCAAAGCTACCCTTAATATATTAAAATACATCCCTTTTTCTCTTTCTTTTTTCACTCACTGATTACCATTATTCAATATGTTGAAAATGACACCAACCTAAATGCTTTTGTTGATAATTTGTTACCAAACTATTAGTTTGAGTTTTAATAGCATCTAAATATGTGAATCACCCAAATTATCCTTAGTATATCAAGACATCCATTTTTCTCTTCTTTTTTTTTTTTTCTCACTTTCTTTCTTTCATCACTCACCATTTTTCATAGTCCACTCTTCTCAACAAATACTATTTATCATTGGAAGAAACTTCATTTGTAATTAAATCTAAGATTTGCTTTTCGATTAATTTTATTTTTGAATTTTAAGATTGTTTAAATTTTATAAGTAAAAAAAAAAATGGAAATACGAAGAATAACAATAAAACTTGAAACTATAAGAAAACTTGAAACTATGAAAGAAAATGAATTTTTAAAAGAAAAAAAAAAAATATATATATATATATATATTTTTTTTTTTTTTTTTTTTTTTTTTTTTTTTTTTTTTTTTTTAATTTATTTTTTTTATTTAAAAAAAAAAAAATTCCTCTCCTTTTATCTACATGTTTCATGTTATGAGTTTTTTTTTTTTTTTTTTTTTAATTTTGTGTTTTCTTCATTTTTTCGATTTGAGTTTTCTTGAGGAGTTTTTTTCCTTTAATGTAAATTAATTTCTCTCTCTCTCTCTCTTTTTTTTTTTAAACTTTTTTTGTTGTCAGATCTTGTAATTTTGAAGAAGATGGACGTGTTAGATTTAGTTTTCATATTTATTCTCTCTCTTTTATTCTAATTGGTTTTTAATTAATTAATTTCTCTTTGTACTAATACGAACACAATTTTTTTAGTGATTTTTTGTTGTATGCTAATAAAAGTCAAATTATTAAGGTGGTGCTAGTCTAAAAAAAAATAAGGGTGAAGGAAGTGGTACGAATCTAGAGAACCCATACTTTAAAAAAAAAAAAAAAAAAAATTCCATTTAAGTACGCAAAAGAATATTATTGATTTCGACAAAAAAGTTAAAGCAGACATTATTGATTAGTTGAGCTGGTAAAGATGTTTTAATGGATAATCTAAAAGACAAAAGCTTTGTATGTAGAGAAGCTAATAGGGTCTTGCATATATCTTCCCACTCACTAGCTGGTTGGGGTTTGATTCATACCAAACGAGTTTTATAAGCTTGAGAGAGTATTTATCATCTGATTATAAGAGTAAATATGCAGATCATACAAGTAATTATTGATTATATTTATTAACTACTAAATCTTTGACCCATTTATTTAATGTTCTTTTCAAGAAAATTAAAGTAGGGGGTTGTAGGAGAGAATGGAACGGTTTTGAAAAACAAAAATAGTTTAAATGCAACTCAAAAAATAATGGTCAAACACCTAATCAAATTAGGAACGCCGTATTTAAAATTGCCAGAAAAAGAAAAAGAAACTGAAGAAAGAAAAGTTGCCATATGCAGACCACTTGTTCAATGTGGTAGTGGTCCACTAACTACGAATTAGTAGATATAAAATGTATACGTTAGGTACTTAGGTTAAAGGACAGAAGCATAGAGTAGTGGTTGATGAGCTGAAGCTCTGAGAAAAATTTGGGTCTATGTTGCCTTGTTGGTGAAACCGTGGTACCCATGATGTTCAAAATTAAATTTTGTTTGAAGTCACAAAGGTATAGAAATTCAACGTTTTGAGTATTTGTTGAGTGCGTTTTTACTTTTCCCTTCAAGCGGTGCGCTCACAATTTGATTAGTTCTCAGGGTTGGTTGCTTCCTGGAATTTCATGCCAAGATCAATAGTTTGATTATCTATTCTGGAACCTTAGGTTCTTTTGATTAGAAAAAAATTGTGCAGTCTCGTCTGCACTGCACCTGATAATTTGAACATAATGTATGTTGAATAGTCTTTGTTCAAAATTTCAATTTGTTTTAAAAAAAAAAACGTTTTTCTTCTTTTTCTGGTCGTTATTAACTTGGTCTTTTCTTCTTATGACTTGCTAGGCAAAAGTTAACTGTTTTTCAAATGTGAAATAGCTAGGTGTGTATACGATTAGAATCTAGAAATTTCACAGAAGAGGACGGAATTATACGTAATACAAGTCGTCTTTCTTGTTTGGTTTTTACCTATAATGTCTACACAAATGTAATCAAAGTCAATGCACCCTAACGCAAGGCAACGACATCTATGATGAAAATTCCAATTGAGAAATTAAGTTTGCGCTTTAAATTAAGTATTTACAGGAATGGAGAGGTTAAGGAAATAAAGAAATTCGAATTATTATTATTATTACTTTTTTGAGATAAATTCGAAGCATGTTAATTTAATAAAACACGTGTTTGTACTGATTATACTCTTAGATTTGTTAAATCTTAAATCACATTCTAACTTGTATATACAGTTGCCCTCATATTAAATTGCTCACTTTATTTATTTATTTATTTTTATCTTTGGATCCATCATCTATTATATTGGAAGGACTCATATCTAGATAGATATCGCCCTATATCATACCTATCTATATCCCTACAATATCATAATGAAATTATATATATTTTTAATATTTATTATAAGATTTAGATGGATATACATACGTATGATGTACTATAAACTCTGAAATTATCTTTCAGCACAATGCAATTTTAAAATGATGATGTATATATAGGTCAAATAAAATAACACTACTATTAGGCTTTTTATATTATCTAATTGTATACAATATCAATTATAAATATGAGAAAAAATTATCTTTACCGTCAAAAGTTATTGTTTCGACAATATGTAATATATTGTTATGAATCGACATACTGCCTACTAATTTCTCAAGAAAATCAGAAGTTAGATAAAAATAATCTTTATCGTCAAAACTGTTTACTTATAGATTTTAGATGATATGCTACTTGAGAAATCAGTATAATTAGATAAAATAAATGTTATCGTCAAAACTATATTAGGATATTCCTTCAAATATATGGATAAAACAGTAGTTTCTCAAGAATTTCAAAAGTTAGTAATTATCTTCCTCTTGAAAGAAAACTTTTGTAATTAATGATTACGTATTAACTAACGATTGAGAATTGACCGTAATAAGAATTCTAATGAAATTACTTAACCATATACTTGACCAGTTGTTGCTTCCGAAATGTTAGGCACCCATATTATTCCTTTTTTTTTTTTTTTTTTCTTTTCTTTTGTCTGGCTAAACAGCACTAAATATCCGTCAATCAAGACAGAAATTTGAATTTTCTTTTTTCTTGTTCTAAAGCAAGCTACCACTTATACCAAAAACTGCCTAAGATTATTGGAGTTTGATATAAATTTTTTATGATAGATTTTGATAGACTTCATAAATTATATAGATTCCACATTAATTTTATTAGAATCCTTTAAGAAATTCAAAAAATTCTTTAAAAAAATTTACAATTTGTTACTTTGTTTTTTTCTTCTCAAAAATCACTATAATTCATCCAAATTCACCACTTACACAAAATATGTGAAATCAATTTTTTTTTTTATACACCTAGATTTTATTAGATTTTATACAAATCTGAATTAAATACATTTAAATTTTAATAGATTATGTACAAATCTAGATTAAATATTTCTAGATTTCTAATGGATTCTATATAAACTGTTAATTCAGATTGAAATTTGATGTTTTTTTACTTGTTCCAAACCAAGGTACCACTTGTACCAAAAATTGCCTAAGCTAGGGACATAGTGGGGTGACGGCTATGATAGGCTCAAACCTACCCTGCCTCATCTTTATTTATGTTTTATTTTTTTTATTTTTTTATAGTTATTAAATTATACTTATCTTAAAATTTATTAATATAATTTCTTTTTTTCATTTACTAATTCTTTTAATACCAAATAAATGTATATTTATTTCAAACATATTGCATGTATTTTCTTCTTTATATTTACATTTTCATTCACATATTGTATATAGAATAATTTTGTTTCATATAATAAATTTGAAATTTTACTCAAAATTTTCATATTTTGGGTTTTTTAATCATAATATTAGTTGTATAGTATATTACTAAAATTTAATATCTTTTAGTGTTTTTCCTAATTCACTCTCTCATTTAAAGTATGATAATAATTATGATTATCAAAATGTAGATTGTTTATATTCAAAGAAAAATTATTGATGCTATAATGTCATTATTCTATAATTCATAATTAATAAGTTTAATACTTTAAATATCTTTATATCGTGCTTAATTGCTTACATTTCATGTTTCTTTTATATTTCCTTTAATCCTTTTACTCTTTTTTTTTCAAATATATTTATTTATAATATAAACTTTGACGGATAAGGCTTATTATCTCCTCTAAGTAAGTATGTTTATATTTTTCAATTTATGAAATATTTTTAGATCATTGAAATTCATTTAAAAAATTTATTCTAACTCACCCGATTAATCATCCCTGTCTAAGGTGGTTGGAATTTGATGGAATTTTTTCAGTGATAAATTTTATTAAAATTATAAATTCTATAGATCTATATTAATTTTGTTAGAATTCTTTAAAAATTTAATAAATCTTTAAGAGAATGATAAGATTTATTACAATTTTTTTAAACAAAAATCATTTTAAAGTTCATCCAAATTTATCATGTAAATGGAATATGTGAAGTTAATAACTTTTTGCTATACCTAGATTTCAAACAAATACCAAATTGAATATATCTCAATTTAAATAAATTCTATACAAATCTATATTGAGTATATTTAGATTTTAACGAAATCCATTTAAATCTATATTGAATGTATTCAAATTTTTAAAATATTTTAAATTTCGATAAATTCTAAGTTAAATACACCTCATAAATTTATTTTGATAGAAAGACTTAAAATAAATTTGTTTTGATTTAAAAAAAAAAAGAAAAAAAATGAAAGGCAACACGTGATACTTTATTTCCAATGATATGACCAAATTAGCCGAAGACTAAAAAATTCCTCAAGTGAAACCGCGCAGCACAACCATGAAAAACCAATTCCTTTGACATATTCCCCAAAGTTGAAAAAAAATATTAAAAATAGTCAAAGGCGGTAACGATTCAACAAATTTATGAGAGGTTCTTCATCAGTTAAGAGTTATTTAAAGGCCATTCATCTCGCATTATGTCCTACGTTTTTTCAAACTATTTGTTATTAAGGTTTGTGGCAGAATTTAGTTAGTAACGAATACATAAATCTTTATTTATACAGAGAGAGACAGCGGCAGCCAACCCGCTCCATTAAAAACATTTATCAAGGTAATCTTCATGCTTGCCTTTTCTCTTGCTCAATGCCATGTATTTCTTTCCCTTTAAGCATCACTCAACTTGTTCTTTGTTGAAAGAGTACTCAGTCTTTTTGGTGTTTTGGTTGTTTGCAGGTTTTTGTGTTGATCAACAATGGAGAAGCTAAGATGGAATCCGAAACGGAGTTCGCTAATTGGATTGCTAGAACTGGTTTGTGTGTTGCTCTTCTTCATTGGTGCCAGCTCAGAGACGACCCCTGTGAGGTTCTTTCCTCATCTTTTGCTTCTCTCTCTTCTCTTTAACATTATATCTATCTTTTTCTGGATAATTTTCTGTAAGTCTGTGAGAGAGAGAAAATACAGAGATACGTGGTCACATTATGAGGCAGACTTTTCGAGTAGAGTTCATCATATCCGTACTTTTGTAGTTGTTGGGTTATTATTCAATGTTAAATGGTATCTTCTCGATTCCTTGTTTTCTTGTTACCTTGTTCCCTAGATAAAGACGAATTTGCATTATAGTTTCCCACGCTTTTCATGTTCCCCAACAAAAAAAAAAAAAAAAAAAACGGTGTTTAAACAGGTCATGACAATACCACCCTCAGCCTCAAACGAAGGATATGTATAGATATATAACTCAGCTGCTGCCCTTGTGACTATGTTAAATCTATTTCACCATCAATGGTGCAATCCTATAAAACCATCACTTTCTGGGTGTAAACTTAACTTTTGTTAGGATGATATTCATTGGTTGGTCATTCACAGGATTGAATTGGTAAAGCTGCTACAATTCCATGCAATTTCATCTTGTCCCCTCCAGAAGATATACCTTTTCTGTGTAGATTGATTTTTCATTTTTGTTTAATATATAATAGTATTAATATTCTTTTCTTTGCTTGAGGATGACCTTTCGGTTGCCTACGTATTTTATTATAATTGGACAGCCGCTATTGATTTTTACTGTGCATTGATTTCATTTTTTTAATTATTAAATTCGCAGAAAAATTTTAAGGAGTACCAACCACCGAGAATTGAACGAGTCGCTCCGGGTTCAACTACTTACCAAAGACCAACGACGTGTAAAAACCACTAGCTTTGACACTTGTTCTATTTTGCTACTATAATTATAAAAAGAAAAAAAAAAAAGAAAAGAAGGAACTGTAGAAGAATATTGCAACTTTAACTTTTGAATGACATTGACTAACGCTTGACATATAATTTACAGGAGGTGATCATGGATAATGGCATTGTGCGAGTCACTCTATCTAGTCCAGACGGTTTTGTTACCGGAATAAAATATAATGGAATTGATAATGTACTTGAAACTAGAAATGAGGATGACAATCGTGGGTATGTAATCACTCGGAACTCAAAATTAATCTCTGTTGTTCTGGTGGTAAAAATATAGTGTGTTTGACAAAATCCAACAAATTTCAGGTATTGGGACGTGGTTTGGTATGAGCCTGGAAAAGCTAATAATATCGACAGGTAAGTTCTCTCCCATGCTATATATAGTAACATAAATTGCTAGGAGAAAATTTTGTGCGTCAAATCGAACTTCTTGGTAATTCTTTCAAGCGTCATTACTCTGATGTAAGGCATTTTGGACAATTTGTATCTAATAAAAATTAATTGTGTACCAATTATCAATGCAGATTAAGATGCACAGATTTTAGGGTGATTACAGCAACTGAAGACCAATTAGAGATTTCATTCACGAGGAAATGGAACATTAATCTCCGCGGCTCTCAAGTTCCCTTAAATGTAGACAAAAGGTGTGCAGCAGAAAGTCTTGATATGTAGACATATATATATATATATATATATATATTTGTCCTTTTGGAATACAGAGTCCCAAGAAAAAAGGCGTTGACGTCAATCTTTGGATGTTAAATTGAACTTGCAGGTTCATAATGAGGCGTGGCTCTTCAGGTTTTTACTTCTATGCCATTCTGGAGCGAGAAGAAGGATGGCCTGACGTGGACATGGATCAAATTAGGATCGTTTTCAAGCTCCAACAATCCATGTACTAAGAAATTCTTAGCTAAAATTTGGACTTTTATTTACTATATGTCTTCTAATGTCCGTTATTAATTTTTTCAAAATATTTGGTGAGTAGGTTTCATTACATGGCAATAAAGGACGGCATGCAGAGGATCATGCCTATGCCAGAAGACCGTGAGAGTGGTCAGCCTCTTGCCTACCCTGAAGCTGTTCTCTTGACCAATCCAATTAATGAACGACTTAGAGGAGAGGTACACAACATATATTTTTTTTAATAATATAATATCACTGAAAAATAACAGTTACGCATAATATTTTTACAAAATAAAAGTGCTTGAAGCAAAGCACTTTTGTAAAAGTCGCTAAGGCGCACTCAGAACCGTCCACTGTATGTATGCAAAAGCAGAAATTAAGAACATTGATTGTCTTAATGGGAATGATGATGGTTTATGCATTTAGAAGCAGCCTTTTGAGTTTAAGAAGTTAGAAGATTATGATAATAACAATAATAATAGTTTGTTGTCTTGTGATTTTGTCTGTGGGTTCAAATTTTGAAGTCCCGTGAAACATTTGTTGTGGTACAGGTGGATGACAAGTACCAGTACTCTTTGGAGAATAAGGATAACAGGGTACACGGGTGGATGACCACTGATGATGCACCTGTTGGTTTCTGGATGATAACAGCCACTAATGAGTTCCGTGCTGGTGGCCCCATCAAGCAGGAACTGACTTCTCATGTTGGCCCCACCGTCCTTAACGTATGTGAAACTCCACACTATTTTTTTCTCTTTTAACGACAGTGATAATGTTGTGTTTTTTAAGTAAAAACATACTTTTAATTAGATAATATAATCCTCTGGTTGCAATATGAGAATAGATTTACATGCTTTACATGGGAATGTGTGTTAATGAAAATAGTCCTCCTTAATCTATTATTGAAGGTTCAGCAGTTGGATTAAAGATGTCCACTGGAAATATATTAAATAATATAACTTCTTTTTGGTTTTTTTTGTTTTCAATCTCATAATCGGAATATTTAATTGTACATTTTGATGAGTGCAAACTACCCAAAATTCGTACATATTAGATAATAATTTTATCTGTTGAGAATGTTATATACTATATCATTTTGTTTTTGTTTTGACTAAGATTTGGTTACACATGCATTGTGTACAGATGTTCACGAGTACTCATTATGGTGGGAAAGAAATAAATACAGAATATAGAAATGGAGAGCCATGGAAGAAAGTTTTGGGTCCTTCTCTTGTCTATCTAAATTCTGGTTCATCCAAAGACTCTACTCTTACTCTTTGGCAAGATGCCAAAAATCAGGTATTATTTTTCTACATGCTGAATCATTATTTTTATTTAATTCAACTGCCACAATATCATCATCATCAACTTGCCCTCCATGTTCATTATCTAGATGCGCAAAGAAGTCAAAAGCTGGCCCTACAATTTCATTAACTCAGCAGATTTTCCCAAACATGGGCAACGAGGATCTGTTTTTGGCCAACTAAAAGTCCACGACCGGTAATATTATTTCGTTCATACAATCATTTATTCTTTTGATAATCATTTTTTGAAAAAAATAACATTTTCATAATATCTTAAATTTTCTTTTCAGATATATTCATCAGAGATTGATGGAGGCAGATTCCGCTTATGTGGGCTTGGCCGCACCTGGCGAAGTGGGATCATTTCAGATCGAAACAAAGGTACTGCTCGTTTATAATTATTTTATTTATATTTTCATGTTCTTAATAATTAAATGTGGAACTATTAAATGATATATATATTTTTTCTCAACAGGGTTATCAGTTTTGGACGAAAGCTGACAAGAAAGGTTATTTCTCAATCAACAACGTTCGAGAAGGGAATTATAGTTTGTATGCATGGGTTCCTGGGTTTATTGGAGATTATCGATATGAGCACAATATTATTGTCACGCCAGGTAAAATTCACCGTTACAGATTGTTATTTATATAAATCCAATAGATATATGAATAAACATATTATTTGGACATTATGCACAACAATGGGCCCGAGTCACTCTCTTTATAGTTTTAACAAAATCTATATGGACAAAAAAATTGTTTGGACATAATGCATATTAATGGGCCCGAATCACTCTGTTGTAATGGCCCCAATCCACATGCATGTGGGCCAAGTTATACGGCCCATAGAGAATTTTTCTTAATTGAAGACCATATATATAAGTAACTAGTTGCGAAACTGAACTGCGTTTTTTCTCGATTATTAATAGCATCATTGTTTATTTTTTATTTTTTTGAAATAAGGATTCTTTTTATTTGAGGCAAATTGATTTCATTAACATTTTATTTATTTATTCACTTTTTTTTTTTTTTTTTATAAATATTAATAGGAAGTAAGAGCAATTTGCAAGTTATGGTGTATGAACCTCCAAGAAGTGGTCCAACATTATGGGAAATTGGCATCCCAGATCGTTACGCTGCAGAATTTTTTATTCCAGATCCTTACCCAACTCTCATGAACCAACTATACACCACTCACCCTGACAAGTAAGTCTCTAAATAAACCTAAACATTGCTATAATATTAATTTTAAATTGTATAGCCTGACTTAAATTCTTATGACTTACACAGATATAGGCAATACGGATTGTGGGAACGATATGCAGATTTATATCGCCATGGAGATCTTAAATACACCATTGGTGTTAGTGATTATACTCGAGATTGGTTCTTCGCTCAAGTCACCAGGTAATTAATTATTTTCCAAGCAAGGATTTTACAAGTAAATATTGTGTTAACAACTAATCACAAACTTTGATTTTTCTGTATAGGGAAAAAGGAAATAAGACATACCAAGGAACCACATGGCAGATTATATTTGACCTGAAAAATTGGAAGGGTTCAGGAAATTACAAACTCCAATTGGCCTTGGCATCAGCCACTCAATCTGAAATACAGGTATAATTATAATTTTGAACTTATAATGTTACCGATGAAGCTCAAATATTTCTTCCAATGACTGAATTTTTAAAATGGATTCAAAGGTTCGGTTCAACAACCCAAATACAGCCGATCAACCTCTCTTTTCAACGGGGCTAATAGGGAAGGACAATGCCATAGCAAGACATGGGATTCATGGGTTGTACAAGTTGTATAGCATCGATGTACCAAGCTCTCAACTTCATAGAGGAAACAACATTCTCTATCTAACTCAACCAAGAAGTATAGGCCCTTTCCAGGGAGTCATGTATGATTACATTCGCTTAGAAGGGCCTCCAAGAACTTGATCAAGCACCTGATTTCTGAAATAGTAGATGTATAGGTTTATTCTAGCATTATCAATTTTTTTTTTTAATTAAATCATTATTTTCTATTCTTTATGTTGAATAGAAGCCTAGTAGAGGATCAAATCATAGAATCACCCATTCACTTTGTATTTATTCATGTTTTATTTTATATTGATTATATATATATTTACTTGTTTTAGGAAACCTGTTTTATATAGAAGTTAATTCTTATATTCTATATCATATTTTTTATCTCATTGTTAATTATCTAATTATAATTTAATTTTTATCTTTATACATATATTTTTTTAATTTTTTAAATCTATATCTTTTTTTTTTTTAGTTTTTATTTATGATAATTACAAACATTAACAATTCTCTTGTAAAAAGTTTTATTTTACATTCTCAACGTAGAATCAGTGTTTATGATAAACTTTTTTTTTTTTTTTTTAACACTATTATAGTATTCAATGTACAGTATTTTTTATACATAATTTTGTTGCATACTTTCCCGGACTGGCTGCTAAAATTAGCAGACCTGGATGTTTCTAGCTCTCCCACTCTTTGCGGGGATTGAAATATAATACATTTTCCCCCTCTTTGTGGGTTTGAAATAAAATACATCTTTCAAAATAATAATAATAATAACTTCTAGGTTTGGGTCCGATAATAATTAAAGAATTGGTTTTGAAGCCCTCTATGGCCTGGAACAAGAACCTAGGGCCATGTTTGACGAGTTCAAACAAACTTTATGTTGATTAAGATAAACCTCTTATAGGGTTGACCTTTCCTTGTTTTGTAGATTTCATAACCATATCATTTACATATTGGTTTATGTACATTATGTAATAATTATAAAGGACAACTCTCATGAGATTGATATTTTAGTTCATCAGCTGCATATTGTTTTTAAAACTATTTATGAAAAATGGTTTTCAAAAACACAATTTTAAAAACAATTTCAAATACATTTACATCATTATCTATTTTTAAAAATGACTTTTAAGAAATCTTACCAATTACATTACATTTTCAAAAACATCATTTTTAAAACATATTTTTCATTTTTAAAAATAATTTTCAAAAACATCATTTTAAAAACGATTCCAAACACATCCTAAGTTTCCTTATAGTACTTTTTGGATATAAAAGTTCATCACACAATATTTAATTTGCATCTTAGTTAACATAAATATATTCAAGACCATCTTAATTGACATGATTTCTGACAAACTTTTTTCTTTACCTATGGTTCTAATTTTGCCAATCGATTGTCTGTTATACCGGCAACCTAAGTACTGATGTCTTGTAGGACTATTACTGGAGCCTTACAATTAATATATCACTATAACTAGACCAAATATAACCTATGTTGTAAATAAGGTGTGTCAATTCATGCAAGCTCTTTTGGGTGAGCATTGGAAAGTAGTAGATAGGATTATTAGCTATCTAAAGGCGTCTTCTATAAAAGGTCTCTTGAATTCACAAAACTAAAGCAAATTTCAATAGTATTCAACTTGTTTGAATTTTCCATATGCTAATTCAGTATCAAATCCAGATGATAATAAATCTACGTTTGGATATTATATAATTTTTTGTTCTAATTTGATCACTTGGATTGCTAAGAAACAATACATTATCTCTCGATCATCAAAATGAAGCTAAATATCGAAGCCATACTTCTGTTGTTGCAAATATAGAGTGACTTAATTCTCTGTGACTGGAACTCAAAGTTCCCGATCCAAGCTACCAATCATTTGGTGAGAGAGTACTATTACCTTGTCAAGTAATCTAGATCTTCATGCTCGATCAAGCATGTAGCACTTGTTAGGAAATTAACAAAAATAAAAGTTGTGTCAACCCTATTTTGGAAACAAAATAAGGGAGAATGGATTTTGAAGTCTATAAAAGGAGCTTAATATCTTGGTTTTAAATCATCTTGATCAAGTACACTTTAAACATTACATTTAACTCTAAATTAAATTCCTTTATTGTTCTTTTTATTTTTAGAGTGTAAAAATGTATGAGTCTATGCTTTGGAGATTGTGAATGTATTAAGATTGTGGATTATGAAAAAATAGTTTGTGTGATTGTAATAATTTTTCACATAATAAGTTTTTATCTGAGGGTAATGATTTTTCTTCTATTTTGAAGTTTTTTTTTTACGTAAATTCTTATATTTGTGTGATTATTATTACCGTTTTAAGGAAAGTCTAAGCTCGTGAATTTTTCCCAACAGTACTTGATCTTTGTTCGTGATAAAATTGCACAATAACATGTTTTAGTCAATCATGTAACCTTTGTTAATCAAGTGGTAAATGTCTTCACCAAAGTTCTCTTTACTCCAAGGTTTCAATACATGAAGGGAAAAATCAAAGTTAGTCAATGGAATGATAAGTCAGAGTATCAATTGTTTAAGGCATTTGGCTACCTTATTGGTAGCCATGGATTGGAGAAGAAAGAGCTGGGCCGGCGGCTCAAGCATGGAGAAAGTGATTGTAGCAGGTCGGCGGCCATGGAAATGGAGAAGAAGAAAGCTTCAGTTTCGGCAGCCATGGAGGAAAAGAGAAGAGTCGCGGTCTGCGGCCATGGTGGAAAAAGGAGTTGCGGAAGCAGCCATGTAGGTTCGATTACAGGTCCGCCCATGGTGCAAGTCGGTAGCTCAAGTTTGGAGAAGAAGACTAGCTGACTTTGACTTGGGTTTAGAGCTGATGGGCCTTAAAATTTAGACCTGCTGCATGAGAGATGGGCTGAAGAAACCAGTCTTGAATTGGGCCACTTGAACTTGTTATTTGCACTCCCTTTAAATTTTATCAACGCCCTTTTAATAAACACGCCTTCTTAACAAATGTTAAAACTCTCCAATTTGTAAATAAGCTCCACCTAATACTAAAATTACCCTTTCATTAATTTTGTTCTATTATTTATTGACAAGAAGACCCCCATTTACATCTATATTATTATCTATTCAACATTATTGGTATTGAGATTTTATGATCATGTCTTTGGATCCACAATCTTCAAATAGTAGCAAACTACAAAATAGGAATCATAATTTCATTCAGAAGATGGTTGTTTAATTTATTTTATTTTCAAATAAAATTTTTCTAATTATTAATCACAAAAATTGTACTAAAATATTGAATAATTTTTCATCAAATTGTTTTCTAGACGTACATGAGAATAATGAGGGAAAAAATATTGTGAAATATACAATGCACTTGAGTGTTTGATTTATATATAGACTAAAGTATTTCTTATTAAAAAAAAAATGATTTACATCAAGAAGCTTTTAGGTGATGGATAAGAGATGGTAGCTCATTCACCTTTTTTAGTGTGATGAGAATATGACATTTGATTGGATGTAATTTTTGGAGTTATATGATAGCATTCAGACAAATTTCTTGTTATTTGATCATTGTCTAATTTTGTTTTTATCTCGATTTAATATATGTTTTGTTTTAAGAAAAAAATATGTTTGAATTGATCGATGATTCTTTATAAAGTAATTTCAACAAAAGAAATTTCTTGATATATGTTCTTATTTTTTCCTTTCAAACATGTTTTCTTTTTTCTTTTTTTCTCTTTTTAACTAAATACAATAATTTCATTTAATTATTTTGATTTATTCTCAATGTTAAATTTGTTTTTTTAAAAATTATTTGATATTTGAAATTAGTATTTAAAATAGAGGTTGAAGGTTTGAGAAAATAAAAAGATTTTATTATATACATAAAGAAATGATTAATATTTGTAAATGTAGTTACAAATTATTTACTCTTTTTGGTAATTTTATTTAAAGATAATATTAAATTTTTAGAAACAAACTATGTTGAGATGTACATACAATTTTTTAGTGTATAAGTATTGTTACTCTCTGTTTGCTGAAAAACACCAAAAGCCCAAATAAATTATCCATAAATCATGAATTTCAATTTGCAAACATGCCATTAATAATTATGTAGAAATATCAAGTCTAATGAGCAGATAAATACACTAAATCAAAGTGATTTTATTAATTACATTTGTAAAAATAACTGAATAAAAATATTTCATTAAAGAACGTATATAGAAAAGTGCAATCAATTTACAAATATTGAAAGTGTATTTTCATGCATTAAGCAGTCTTCATGGCACTACCATGGGAATTTACTGATCATGATAAACTTACTTTTGTCTACAAACTTTGGAAAGCTATTTATGGTCTTAAATAGGCTCCTTGTACTTGGTATCATGAGTTGCGTAAATTTCTTATCACCTTTGGCTTTACTAACTCTCACCCAGACACCTCTCTGTTTGTTTGCAATGACAACACTATCATCTATCGTTTGGTTTATGTTGATGACTTCCTTATTACCGAAGACAATGAAGGGGCTACGTACCAATTTATACAACTCCTTGCCTACCATTTTTCACTCAAGCATCTTGGGTTGTTAACATATTTTTTGGGGGTTAAGGTTGTTCCTCATTCTCAAGGCTTACTTCTATTCCAACACAAATTTAACAATCTTCTTGCTCGCACTCGCATGATAGAGGCAAGACCTATTGCTACACCTCTTGCTACCAGGACGGAGGGAAATGGGAGCTAGGGTAGGCTCAAGCCTATCCTAGCCCCCCCTAAATTTTTTTTTTATGTTATATTTTGTTTTAAATTATATATATTTTATTTATTAATTTTTTATATAAAAAAGTTACATATTTATTTCCAATCTATTGCATGTATTTTCTTATTTATATTTAGATTTTTATTTAGATTTTGCATACGTAATGACTTTGTTTCATACATTAAATGTGAAATTTTATTTAAGTTTTCCATATTTTGTCTTCTTCTTTTTTTCATAAGTTATATAATATATTACTTGAATTTAATATTTTAGGTGTTTCTTATAATACACTTTTTAACTTGAAGTATAATAGTAATTATGAATTATGATTATCAAAATATAGATTGTCTATATTTAAAGAAAGATTGTTGATATTATAACATTAACTATAATTTATATTTGATAAATTTTTTTTACTTAAATATGTTGTTCAATATTTTTACTTTTATTTTTGTTAACATTTTTATTTATAAAATAAATTTTGAGGGGTAAAACTTATTATATCTCCTTTAATAAGGTATGCCTATATTTTTTTAAATTTATAAAATATTTTCACACTATTAGAGTTTATTTAAAAAAATTATTCTAACCCCCCTTGATATCAAATCTTGGCTACGTCTCCTACTTGCCATTACTCTGATACTCACGTTCATTCTAGAATGGCACTCTTCGATCCTTCTGAGTATCAAACTATTATTGGTATCCTCCAGTACTTGTCGCTTATGTGGCCAAACATTGCCTATATGATGAATAAATTGTCTCAATTTATATATAGTCCTACTAGTGACCACTGGGCTGCTATTAAGAGACTATTGTGCTATCTTTGTGGGACTTTGAATCATGGCATTGTCCTTTATGAACACTCATCTTTATCACTCCATGTGTTCTCTTATGTAGATTGAGCAGGTAATAAAGATGATTTCACCTCCACTGATGCCTATCTTGTTTACCTTGGTTGCAATCCTATTTCTTGGAGTTCTAAAAAGCAGCTTACTATGTTGATATCATTGTTCTACTAAAACTGAGTATTGATTTGTCGTTGCTACAGCAGCTGAACTTCATTGGATCTGCTCTCTTCTCACTAAACTTGGTGTTTCTCCCTCTCAATTGCAAGTAACCTATTGTGACACTATTGATGCTACAAATTTGTGCTCTAATTTGGTTGTTCATTCTCACACAAAACATGTTTCTTAGATTACTACTTCATATGCAATCAAATTCAAAATGGTGTTTTACAAGTCATTCCTGTCTCCGCTGCAGATCGGTTGGCTGATGCTCTTACTAAGCCCTTATCACATTCATGCTTTCTGTTTCTATCAAGCAAGATTGGCCTCTCCTCTCGAAGCTTTATGTTATAGGGGTCTAATAAAGGAAATAATATACCGAGTATTTAATGTGTATATATATACGAGTGAATTACTGATAAACTTGTGGAAATATGTTTTATTACAAACGGAATGCATTTGTACGTTTTGTAACAACATCCTTCCCTGTAGTAATGGTCAAAGTAAAGTTGACTGTTTAAGATAACTTGAGAAAGAGTAAGATGGTCATTTTAGGGGGTGTCAATAAGGGTCGTTTCAGCTGACCTTGATTTGTTTTTAATTTTAAATTTTAGGCAAACAAATAAAATAAAGAGAAAATAAAAAGTGACGGGACCCTTCCCGAATCCCTACTCTGGACCCGTGAAGGATATCGTAGCACTCCGATAGAGCTCCAACGAACCCTAGCTTTGGCTCAGAGAAGTCCTACCGGAGCACCCAGACTTACTTTAGATTCATTTTCTAAATCGTTTAGTTGGTGGCCAAGGTAAAAATTTTTCCTTTTTCTAACGAAAATCCGGCAGCATGCTGGCTGTTTATTGAACTAGGCCACCCTGCAAATTCAAAAGCAATTTAAAGACACTTCTATGGCACACAATCTCCACTACCAGCGGCCTCTGGCCCTCATCCAAAACCAACCATAACATATCCAGTCACAATTATGAAATGGATGGAAATCCTAGATTTTTGTTTTAAAAACATTTTCACAAAATGTGCATCTAACAACTAGTATTTACGTTCATAATTTACATCATTTACAACTTTATTTAGGTACAACACATGCATGACAAAATAAGAGCTATACAATGCGGTGTAGTCGTCCGTCAGTCTCTCTGCGCGTCAATCTGAGCCTCACCTGCTGGACGACTCGCTCCTGTACCTAAGAGAACATTTTTTAAAAAACCACATAGAAACTAAATGGTGAGTATAACTCAGTGAGATAAACCTTGAATCTTTTCATAAACTAAAGTATTTTTCTGAAATATTTTTTAGTCTTTCAAATACAACTGTTTCTGAAATTCAATTTGAATTTCTTTCAAAAACTTTCTCATTTCTCGCCTTGATGGTAACCCAGGGGAAACTACTCCTATCGTGGCCGCATAAATCTCTAGCTAGCCACTAGGAATCAGGGAATCTACCCGATGCAGTCACCGATGCGCGACTCTGGGCACGCGTTACCCCTACGCAATCGGTTTGAACTACACTACCCTATACGTGCAGAGGGTCGCTCAACTAACTCTCTCTCTCTCTTAGTTAGTATTTTCTCACATCTACCATGCACGTATAGAACATTCTACTGGGTGCTTAACTGGGGCTAGGGTAAACCATCGGTGTATAAAAATTCTTTTTCTCAATATTCTTAAGTAAACTCGTTTTTAAGGCGATACGCCTAAAAACGTTAATTCTCGATAATGCATTACATAAACACATACTTAACTTAAAACTCATATAATAGAATACTGATAGAACAATAATATGCAATTTAATTACAACAACATAATAAATATAAATAATCATTAATTAAACTTTAATGATAACTACACTTTGTGAGGTGGGATTTCTACTCACGATACACCCTCGGATAAAATCCGATGCTCCTCCGAATGCCTCCTGGGCTTTCTACTTTTACCCTAGAACATCAAATATCCATTTAGGGTCATTTAACTCATTCAAATAATACTAAAATCAATAAAGATCTCATTTATTTCTATTAATACCCTTTAATGTCTAAACTTTCGAATCTCAATTTCTATTCAATCGGGGTTTTCGAAATCCGATTTCTCTACACAAATCTTACTTATTCTTTCTTAGAAGTATCTCAGAATACTTAATTTCATCGTCGGAAGCTCTGAACGAAATTCGCTCGATATCGTTTACTAATATCGCTTACTAATAAAATTTATTTTTCACTTCGGACATCCGACAACTTCAACAATCAATCCGCTACTATTCTAATACTCAACCATGATAAAATAAATGATTTCGAAGATTAAACGAACGCGTCTAGAAAGGTTTCGGAAAACACCCTTCAACTCGTCCGTTTATCTCCGAAATCGATCCTAAACTTTTCGTTTTCAAAATCTAACTTTAAAAGATTATTTTCTAACCTCTATAACTTCCATTTAAAGTCTCAGAATCGAAAATGAATTCGGATCCTATAAAAACCCAATTTTGGCTTAGACTTTCTCTCTCTCTTTCACCCAATTTTAGTCTACCAAATTACTCACAAATCATACCAAAATCATCTCCCCAACTCCCTCTCATCATCCTTAAACTCAATCTTGAAAAACTATGAAGAGAGAGAATGGGTTTTCAAAGAAAGCTACAAACTTTAAACGGACATAACTCACCGAATAGGGGATCGTTTCGCTTCAAATTTGCGAGGTAGTTAGATGAGGTGATAAGGAACAATTTCCGTGAAGAAATCGTGTCGAAAATCCA
Source organism: Litchi chinensis (assembly GCA_019925255.1). Classification (NCBI taxonomy): domain Eukaryota; kingdom Viridiplantae; phylum Streptophyta; class Magnoliopsida; order Sapindales; family Sapindaceae; genus Litchi; species Litchi chinensis. The sequence goes on from CM034471.1 coordinate 9,179,287, forward strand.
CCCCGATCACCTTCTTTTCTCCTCCTCTTTTTCTTGCTCGGTAATGCTTCTCTCTTGGATTTTCTCTTTCTCTCTCACGGATCTCTCTTCTTTCACAACCAAAAATGGTCTCCAATAAGTCAAAACACTTATTTATATATTTTAATGTTCAATTACAAAAGGATCCCTCAAGAAATTTCATTTAATAACCTCAAACTTTTAATAATCTTACTAGTGTCCAAAACTTTATACTTTTTAATTCTATTGGTCCACTTGTCATTTTCTCATCCATATATCTATCCAACCATTCATTAGATAACGTGTGACACTTCCATAACCATTACTTTTCATGCCACTTATTTTTTTTTCTCATTGGTTGAATTAAAAATATCATTTACTTTATTTCGTGAGCTCACCTCGCTTGATTAACATATAAATAAATGCTAATCACTTTCTAATCGTACCGGGGTCAATCAAACGACATCTGATTTGCAAAATGAAAATATAATGAATCTCAAATAATATTACTGGAGGCATACGATGCGACCACAACTCAATTCGGAGATTTCTAATACTATAAGATAATAAATCTAGGTGAAGAGAATTATCATAAAATAATAAATCTGGATGAGGGCTTACAAAAAGAGTAAACCAAAAGCCATCTCTTACCTTACCCCCGTAGTAGCTTTCAAAGAGTTTTTCTCTCTAATGGTTCCTCTCTCTTTAAAATACTCTAAACTACATTAAAGAAAATCACTCCTTGGAGCATTGCATGTAAAGAAAGTGGTTTGGCTGGTGTTGTTATGGTGTTAACTAACCATAGATGATTGTGTTTCGGCAGTAGAGGAGCGATCTATAGGAAAGAAAGACAAACAGGTAAAAGTCAGTCAGTTTTCTTTTAAGTTTTTATGTTTGGTAACTGAGAATGGTGTTACATATGTTTATTTGGTGTTGTTGTGGTGTTAACTAACCATAGAAGGTGTGTTTAATTTTGCTGGAAAGGAACTTAATGTTGGGTTGGGTTTCCTTTTATGTTGAGGCCAAAAAGTCCAATAAATAAGAAATTCTAGTATATAAATTTAATGTTATTAGGATTTTAAGTGAAGAGAGAAAAATAGAAAAAAAAAGAAAAAAAAAAAAAGGAGGCAACTAAAGTGGCTGCAGAGAGTTTGTATGTAGCAAAGAATTGTTTGTAAAGAGAGAAGATTTAGTGGGAAGAAAGAAGAGAAGAAGAAAGTATAGATTTTCTGCCAAGAAAATAATCCCATATAGTCTCGGAATTACTGTGATATCTTCTTTATCAACTGTTGGATTGTGATGAAATTTGGACAACACGTTAACCTCTTCCGGACCTTAATTCTGAATGGTAGAGATCGTAAACGGAAGTGACATCCGTGAGTTATAGAGGCCGAATTAGTGTTGTTAGGAAATTGACATCTGTTTGCACAATGTTTTTGGAAGAGTGATATTTCTTTCGTTCACCGTTGGATCAACCTCAAATTTGGATAGTATACTCAGCACTCGTGGTACTACAATTTGACAGTGAAGATCGGAATTGGAGCTTCCGACAGAGAGCGGCACAGTTCAGAACAGACTCGTTGAGTTCGTTCTTTCTCTTCACTTATAATTTAAACCTTAATTTTGTATTATTAGGGAATCTAGATAATTGCTGCTTGATTTTGTTCCTAGTTAAATTGGAACAGATTGTGTACTCTCATAATTGATTATTAGTGGAGATTTTAGGTGGACTACGGTCCCTTGGTTTTTACTCCTCACATTGGGGAAGTTTTTCACGTAAAAATTGGCTTGTGTTATTTGTGCATATGATAGTGATTGTATATATGCTCTACTTAGTGGTTCTCCTGTAGAATTCATCTAGAGGAGAAAAAGTTTCGCTGTGTGTGATTTGCTTGTGTTTGTGTGATTTTTTCTCTCAACACTTAAACGGGTAAAAGTTTTTATTTTTCTTTCAAGTTTTTATGTTCGATAACTGAGAATGGTGTTGTATGAGTTTATTTGGTGTTGTTGTGGTGTTAATTGACCATAGAAAGCGTGTTTTGATAGTAAATGAGCGATCTTGCTGAAAAAGAATGCAAACATGTAAAAGGTTTTATTTTTCTTTCAAGTATTTATGTTTGATAATTAAGAATGGTGTTACATGTATTTATTTGGTGTTGTTATAGTGTTAACTAACCGTAAAGGGCGTGTTTTGGTAGTAAATGAGCAATCTTACTGAAAAAAATGCAAACATGTAAAGATTTTTATTTTTCTTCAAGTTTTTATGTTTGATAATTAAGAATGATGTTATATGTGTTTATTTGGTGTTGTTGTGGTGTTAACTTATTATAGTGGATGCGTTTTGATAGTAAATAAGTGATTTTGCTGAAAAAGAATGCAACCAGGTAAAAATTTTTATTTTTCTTTCAAGTTTTAATGTTTGACAAGTGAGAATGGTCTTTGCATGTGTTTATTTGGCCTCTATATCTTAGTTACATTGTATGTTGTTTGTAGAATACTGTTCATTTAATTTTTCTTTCAAGTTTTGTCTTTTATTTCTAACTCTATTAGTGTGGATGATAAATTTTATGAGTGAGATGCAACTGGTGAAAAAGTTGTTTTTGGCTTAAAAAACTAATTCCCGTGACTCTTATGAAATGATAATTGAGATGACATCATGTTTATATTTATTCACACTATCTTGTTCTGGTTGCCAATATAGTTGCTATAATAGTATACTTGTCTAATATTTGTTTACGAAAAAGGTAGAAAAGTGAAACACGATTTTGAGTCATACGATGTTGTTTATTATTAATAAATTATCAAGGTAATAAAATAGCTCATGTATGCAAATTTAATCATGTCTTTATATTTATGAAACATTTAGTCTCTAGAGTTGGTATTATAATAAGGTGAGTTTTATTACGGTAAATCCATTATTTGAAACATTACAAATGTGTCGTGAATTTAAATATCGAAGATTTGATTGTCGTGAATTTAAATATAGAATGCACTTGCATGTTACCTTTAGTCAAGTTAAAGCAACATAATTTGAAATCATTTGTCTCATTGGATAACCAAAGTGTTTTTTTTTTTTGCTACTATAATAAGGAATCCTTATTACTTGAGGTTTTTTTTCATTATTATTGTGCTTTCGGTCTGCCACTTTTAGTTGAATAAAATGTCATCATGTCAGTCATATATGTTAATATTAATGCTTCTTAAGCAATTTAACTTATTCATTTGAAGTGTTTGAAATTTAGGAGTCGCCTAATTAGACCTGAGATGCATATGGAATCCAACTAGACAAATAAGAATTCATTTGTACCTCAAAGACATCTTACTTTTCTTAAAAATGATTTTCTATTCCATCTGCATTGTTTCTAAAATCTAGTTTTTTGTTTATATGCTATGTGGATTTTGGATTTTATATTCCTTTATAATGTAGAGCTTTTGTTCATGTACTTTATTTGATGCCATCCTCGGACCAACATATATTGAAATATTCAGTATTGAACTAGAAAATTCTTTGTCCTAATATTTTTATTTTAATAAAACTCACCAAATAAAATCAATAATTGTAGGTGGGACTGAAAATATAGGATATGTTTTTGTGTATCTATTGTGATGTTGCACTAAGTGTATTGCTGCTTATCAGTTTCTAATGTTTGCAGTTCAAATATTACAGATGACATGCATAGGATATCTTATTGATGTAAATGGACCATTTTGTATTGTTTCTACATTTGCAAACAATTCTTTGATTTCATTTGATTTTCTGTCCTTTGTGGTATGCTTGCATTTTAAGAATATTGAGGTTCAGTGAAATGATAAAAAGAAAAATAATTTCTTAATAACTATGCTCTTAATTTAATTAATTAATTTTTTTTTTAATTTTTATTCATGCTACACTTGAACTACACTTAGTATTGAACCAATTATTGCATCTATTTGTTTATAATTTGTTTAATATGTTGTGTTATAATATGTTTATATATAGGATGATTGTTAATGATGATCTGTTTATAATATTGTATATGCATGTAGGATGTTTATATTCATGCAACTTCTGAATTCAATGGCAAGGTTGAAGAACTTAAATAATTTGTCCATGACTTTATAAGCTTGCAGATATTGTGGGATGAGTGTATGTTGATTAGGTATGGTTGTAAGTCTACTTTAGAGGAGAGATTTACCACTCAGGTTGTAAGGTTAATAGGAAAGAAAGGATAGTGAACAATAATGGAGAGTTACAAGATGTGTTAGACGAGTTTGAGAAAAGAAAGGTCAAGAATATTCATTTTATAATAGACCGACTACCAATGCTTAGCATACTTTCTAATGATCCAAATCCACCTGATAATAAGGCCCACCAGCCCAATCCTCCTGAACAAGAGGCCTGCCAACCCAATGTAGATAATGAGCCTAACCCAACATATAATGATTATGGAAAAGATTCTGACTATAGGGCTAGTGATAGGGAAATTAGTGTGAGTGGGTCTAGTAAGCATGAGTCAACAAACAGTGGGGTGTATGTAAGGGTGGCAATATGGGTTACGACACAGTGAGTCGACACGAATTCGTGAAAAATAAATAGGTATGGGTTAGAGTTAAACGAATTCGTGTCGTAATCATGTCAACCCGTCTAACTTGTTTATTAAGCGAATCGAATCGGGTTTGGTTAAACGAATCGTGGGTTGACACGATTAAAATTGGGATCAAATTATAATTTAATATATTAAAAGAGTTAGAGTGTAATTATACAATTATATATATACAAACACTTACTAAACCTAAACCATTTGTAAATCTGATTTCAAATTTGTGTAGCTGTTAACAGCCTCCTTCTTTCCTACACAGTACACGCACTACTAATCAACCATCGATCCACCGTCTACATTCTTCTTCCTTTCAAAACAGCGACGCAACAACACTAAATCGATGAAGACACAACGACTCAACCTTGATGACACCAACAGCGACGATGACATGACAACTCAACCTCAACGACACCAACACTGACAATGACATGAACACTGATGATGACACGATGACTCAATGACAGGACCCGACCCGGATTCTCTCTAATGAACCCTGCAGTTTTGCCGAGCATCTCACGAGACCCTTCTGGAGTCCAACTAATAAAACCCAAAAGGACATCGTGGAGCAAACTCGTATCTATAAATAACTTTGCTAAATAAAAAAACCATTTACTTAAAAATTTCATTACAATTTCTAAGCAAAATATATCTGAAAACATTATCATAAATATAGCTAAAAACGTTATCTAAAATAGGCATATTATCATGTCTACATAAAAATTCTACAAAATATTATTTAAATTTTGAAGTATGCACAATAACATAATTGATAATAACATTAAAAGTACAATGTTTACAGAAGAAACAATGCAACGTCATCAGTCCTTTGACCCATCTAGTCTGATCACGGTGGATTGGTACCCTGATTCCTTATTCCTGCACCTGGAAGGTTTTTGTAACATAAAATCAAAACATTGTAAGTTATGAAGCCTAGTGAGTGTGTGAGGGTTTGTTTAAACTAAGTTTTATAAAATACCCCCCGAAAATATTTTCGAAAATATTTTTCTTTAAAATGATTTATTTTTTAAAAACTTGGATTTTATAAATTATCTTTAGGATTTTAAAAGCTTTTTCTAAAATACTTTCTAAAATATGTTTTTCAAAGTATGTGTCTCTTTCTAAAATCTATACTAATGGAGAACCCAAGGAAAACTACAACCACATAAATGGGTAGACCAGCTCTACTCAGTACGAGGGGTCACGTGGCAGAATAACAATCATCACACACCATGATAAAGCTATAAAGACATTCCGTTATTGTATGGCGGAACTATCATCGCACATTGTAAGTGAGACAATACCTCACAAGTGTAGAGGGTGACTAGACAAACATGATAGACTCTATCCCCCCCGATATTAGCAGGACTAACCCTCCCAACACTTGTCTTACACTGTTGGTTATATCGGTCGGGTTTAATATTAGAAGGTCTGTCTATCTATAAGCTTAAGTCGTTCCACTAGTCTTTGAAAACTTTCTTTTTGTTCTTTCTATAATTCAAATTTAAAGTTTTTTTTCACGCTATAAAAATGCTAAAAACGTAGCATACCCTCATATAAACAAACTATGTATTTGCATGCTAATAAATAAATTAAGGATAAGCTAAAAAAAGAGTGATGTAAATCTATAAAGATTTTTAAGATAAACTAAAAAGTATTTAAAATATTTTCACACTACAACTTGTTGTCCTATTCACTTGCACCATTGCTCTAGTGACCTCCTTAGCGACTTTTCCTCCGCTCGCTATGTCATCTACACTCATTCACAAATGAAACCTTTACTTAGCTAGCTGAACTATTATCTCTAATTCTTAATTTATATGAGCTGCTGGGGACTACAACACTATCAGTCCAGCTCGAGCTACGAGCTCGCACTTAGCTCGCCCTAGCTCGCGCCTTCAACAAGCTCCTTCCTTGTCTAGCTCAACCTGAACTGAGGACATTCATTTTAGCGAGCTCGCTAAATTCACTCTCTTAGCGAGCTATTACCTTTTTCCAGCTCGATTCGTTCCTTAACCCCTCTCAGCTTGCCCTTACGAGCTACTACCTTAGGCCAGCTTGGCCAAGCACCCTTGATGGGTTGCGATCTCACTCAACTCCTTTTATGAGATTGCACTCTAGCCCAGTCCAGACAGGCGAGATAAAGAGCAACAGGCGTAGCTCAACTCGCTCCTCAATTGACCATCTTAACCAACTGAAACGCACTAAAGGCCTCTTCCAACTCGTACCTCGTGAGCTCCTGCCTTGACTCATACAACTCATTTCTTAACATCTCATTTTTTAGGTTTCACATTTTATATTACCATAAACACAACTTAACCTCATCCCATATACATACACTTAATCCACATATCCTCAGTTCGTCACCAAATTCTCAAGTCATGACCTCATCAGGTTCAACAACAGAAACTAAATCATCTAAATATATAAACAAACCACCACAAATCAGTATCATTTTCAGCTACTTCACTTACCAGACTCTTGCTCAGCTGTTTTGTCTTATTTTCTCTCTCGCTTACAACTTCAAATCACTAGATCTACATACCAAAAATCTCATTAAACACTTGCACACCAAAAGCTGTTCTTAATAACTTTTCACCATCATAAAACCATAAAAACTTATTATTATCATTTAAATCTTACTAGATCCGGTTCCTCACATTCCAACAGCTTAATTTTTCTTTAAAAATGGCAAAAAGCCACTTGGGACCGCTACAAATGTATCTTCCTTCTCTTCTGCCGTCAACTTTCTCTCACTCTCTCTCGCTCTCCATATTTTTCTCTTCTACCGACATTACTCACCACACACTTATATTTATAGGTGTGGGTCAAACTTGCTATTCACCCTTAAAGTTATTTAAAATTACGTTTTTACCATATTCTAGAAAATTCTTCACTTTTCCCCAATGTCCTTGTTCTTTCCTCATATTTACAATTTTGTCATTCTTTATAAAATCTTTTATTTTTATCAATTTACCCTTTAACTTTTAATATTTAATTTTACTCTCGATCCTTCGAAAACTCTATAAAAATTAAGTTTCATCATAAAACACCTTAAAATTCCTTTTTATTAATTTATAAATAAAAATCATCTCATTTCGTACAAACTCGGGAGAAGGTGTTACACTCGACCTCAACAACACCAACACTGACGATGACTTGACGGCACAACGACACCAAGGATAATACCATCCATCCCACAAAACCACCTTTTTCTCCCTCACGTTGACAATACCATCTTGTTCCTCACAGTCACTGGCGGTCAACACCTTCTTCCGCATCTTCTCACTCTTGGTCGTCCTCCAGTCACCAACTTCTCCGTCATGGTCGTGAGCTTCTCCTTCTTGGTAGCTATCTAGTCCAGTCACCACCTTGACCATCTTCAGGTGTCCTTCTCTTTCAATTTATTTTGTGTATTCTGTATTTCAATTCTAGTTTTCTTTTCATATATATATCTCCACTGTAATAAGTAATGTTAATTGGTTTAACATGTAGGTTTTATAGTGATTTAATGTGTAGGTTTTATAGTTGATTTAATGTGATTTCATGGTTAATTGGTTCTTAGATATAGATCTGAGTGTTGACTTCGATGATGATACCATCGATTTGGAAGATGAGCTTGAAGTTGAAAATGAGCATGAAAATGTGGGAAGTTCAAGCAAGTTAAAGCAAACTAAAGCTGCTCGAAAAAAAAAGTGGACTTCGCATGTATGGAAGTCTTTCGAAATGATATCGAATGATAAAAAGGGAAAGGATAGATGCAAATGCAAATGGTGTGGCCAAATCTATCTCTGCCCAATCTCGAGTTGTACATGTAATATGATTAGACACTTGGCTCTTACTTATCCTAAGTATAAATCGTATGATATACATTAAATAGTGATTGAGAAAAGTAAATCTGGGTCTGTTGGTGTTCGTCAACCTAGGACTAAGACTCAAGAAGAATTTAGGAAGCTTGTTGTTGAAGCTTTAGTGTTATATGATTTGTCTTTTTAGTTTGTTGAGTGGAAAAGAATTATAAGAATGGTTAAGAATTAAAAGAATGGTTGAGTTTTTAAATGATGATTTCCATATGGTTTCTAGGAACACAGTGAAAATGGATGTGTTGAGTTTGTTTGAGAAATGTAAACAAAACCTTAAAAAAATGTTACAAGATGCCCCTAGTAAAATTTATCTAACCTTGAATTTATGAACTTTCATAACTACTAATGGTTACATGTGACTGTGCATTTTATTGATTCTAATTGGGTTTTACATAAAAGAGTGATGAGCTTTTGCTTTATGCCTCCTCTACATGATGAGGTATCTATTGCTGATAAAGTTATATTATTGTTGTCTAACTGAGGTATTGACAAGAAGCTTTTTTCCATTACTTTGGATAATACTTCATCAAATAAGTATTTTATTGATAATTTAAAAGGTTAATTGAATATTAGTAAAATACTTGTTTGTGATTAGGAATTCATGCATATCCGTTGTTGTGCCGATATTATTAATTTGATTGTTCATGATGGATTGAAAGAGATAGATGTGGGTGTGTATAAAATTCGTGAGAGTATAAAATATGTGAGAGTGTCTCAAGTTAGAAAGCAAAAATTTTTAGAGCGTGTCAAGGAAATTGATTTAGACATGAAAAAGGGTGTTCGACAAGATGTTCCTATTAGGTAGAACTCAACTTATCTTATGCTAGATAATGCTCTTTATTATCAACATGCTTGGTGTACTTCAGAGTTAATCGATAGCAAATACAAATATTGTCCTTCTGCAAGTAAGTGGGATAAAATTGAGAAAATTTATAAGTTTTTCCGTTATTTTTATGAGACAACTAACATTTTTTCTGATTCAAATTATCCCATTTCGAACTTGTACATGCCAAAGGTGTATTTAGAACATTTGACTTTGTTACAACATTTGAAGAGTGACGATGAGTTTTTAAAAGACATGGCAAATTAAGTGTACAAAAAGTTACAAAAATATTGGGTTGATTTTTGTGTTATTGTGGCAATCGTTGTTCCCTTAGATCCCCGTTACAAGATAGAATTTGTTAAAGTAGTGTTTCAGAAGTTGTATGGTGTTATTGACGGATCAGAAAAGTTAGCACATGTAAGAAGTAAATTATTTTCTTTGTTTGATGAGTATATGGCAAGTTCCACTAGGGCATCTACCTCCAAAGCCACCACATCATTAGCAAATCCTAGTACACAATTGACAAATACACAAGTGAACATAATAGATGAACTTGACTTGGTTTTGATGGTAAGAAATAATATAATTTCCTTATTATATATTTGCAATATTATTTTACCATAACAATTTATCAAATGATATATATATTTTTTTGTTATTAATTATATATTGATAGGATTTTGACATGAGACTTAGTGATAGAGGCATTACAACTCATGAGACGTAATTGGAGCTTTATTTGGAAGAACGAAGGCTTGAAAGATCAGTTGATTTGGACATTTTAGCCTTTTAGAAGGCTAATGAAGCTCGCTCTCCTGAGCTTTCTGCCATGGCTCGTGACGTTTTGTGCATCTCATTATCTACAGTTTCATCTGAATCAATGTTTAGCAATGGTGGTCGAGTTCTTGATCAATACCGAAGTACACTAAAACCTGATATGGTGGAAGCAATAATTTGCACTCGAGATTGGATAATTGGTAGAGGTAACACACTAGTTTTATGCTAGTGATTTCTTATAATTATCTTTCATTATCTTTCAATTACTTTCGTCATTAATCATTGTAAAAAGTAAGATTGTTTTGCTAGAAGACGTCACGAAAGATATATTAAATTTAAGTATTAGTGAAGCTCTCCCTAATGCAAGTGCCCCTAATGAATCAGTAGAAGGCTCAACACAAATTTTTTCACTTAATGGTAAATTCTCTTAATTATATTTCTTAATTTTAAGATTGTGAATGTAGATATCTAATTTTACGTTTTTGTGTTTTTTGTGTAGCTTGAAAGTCCTTTTGGAGTTTGGAATCAATGAGGAAAGAATTTTAAGTGACAAAAGTTTGATATTGGAGAATGATAATGTTATGTCATTTTAATTTATATGGATTTGCATTGAATTTAATTTTGTTGTAATTTTTAAATATAGATGATATGGAATTTTGTGTAGTTGATTTAATGTGTTGGTTTTTATGTATTGAATTAGGTGTTTAAATATTTGATTGTAAATTATTTGTTATATTTGTATTGCATTGAGTTTGATTTTGTTGTGGTTTTTAAATATGGATGATGTGAAATTTTATGTAGTCAATTTAATGTGTAAGTTTTTATGTGTTAATTAGGTGTTTAAATGTTTGATTATGAATTATATATTATATTTATGTTTGAATTGAGTTTGATTTTGTTGTGGTTTTTAAATGTGGATGATATGGAATTTTATAGTTAATTTAATGTATAGGTTTTATAGTTGATTTAATATTTAGTTGATATATTATTTATTATATTTGGGTTAAACGAATTAAACGGGTTAAACGAATTAAACGAGTTAATCAGGTTAAACGAATTAAACTGGTTAAACGATTTAAATGTCAGTAGTGTATAAATGAATTTGTGTCCAATCCAAAAATATCAACCCATTTTTTAAACGAATAAGTGTCAAATTGATTAAATTTATAAACGAATCAAATCAAATTCAGTTCAACCCGACACGCCAACCTGTTTTGCCACCTCAAGGTGTATGACTCTGGTGCTAAGTCTATTGAAATGGGTAAAGATGCCCAAGAAGACGATATGTCCCAGTATAGTGATATAGGTAAGGATCTTGACAATGATGGCTTTTTAGATGTTAATGAAGGTAATGTTGCTTAGGAAGATGTGAGAGATTATGGGACTGATAGTGATCGAGACAGTAATCGTCCACATAGATATAGGGGTACAACCTTTTAAGTAAGTGAGGATGGAAAGATTAGGCTACTAAAGGACCTACTGTTCAGAAACAACATGCACTTTAGAGATGTGTTGTTAGATTACTTGATTCAAGATTGTTTCAAGTTGAAAAGGTAAAAAAATAAGAAGAGAAGGATAACTTGTAGATGTGAATCTGCTTGGTGTCCTTGGAGAGTACAAAGCAACCCTACACCTGATGGGGTTATGTATAGGTTGAAAACCTTGAATGATGTGGACACTTGTCAAGCAGTCAGAAGGAATAAGGATGCTACAGCCACATAGTTTGGAAATAAGTACCAATAATCAAAGCAAACCTAAACATTTATACTTCAACCTTGCATCAATTAATGTAAACAATTTTGGTCTACATGTGCCATCTTACACTCTCTATCAGGCTAAGAATCATGCATATGACTTAGGGAATGAAAAGCATAATGAGAGTTATAATAAATTGTATAGATATGGGAACATCATAAGGGAAAGAAACCCAACGTCATATGCATTGTTAAACATCATTAGATACAGTCCATACCTTAATGTGCTTGTCTATTTTAACAGATTTTTCCTAAGTTTCAGTGCTAGAAAAGGGGATACTTAGATTTGTGTAGGCCCTTTATAGAGGTAGATGGTTCTCACCTTAAAAGGATATATGGAGGGAGGGGGGAAGAGAGGATTCTAATGTATTCAATTACATTATATGTAAACAACGGGTTGTATCCCTTAGCAATAGGTGTGTGTGAGAAAGAAGATGACCACAATTAGGGTTGGTTTAGTTGGTTGTTAGTTGCTACATGAACATGTGGGGCTTTATGAGAGAAGAATAATCTATTTTATGTCTGATAGACAAAAGGGACTTATGAGGGCTCTAGATGAGTGGTGACCCACCCATATCAATAGGTTTTGTGCTTGATATGTATTAGAGAACACAATAAGTAAATATCAGATAGATTATTTGAGGGAAATGTTCTGGCCAACAGCCAAAAGTACAAACAAGCCTGATTTTTTTATTGAAAATGGAAAAAAAATGAAGAAGCATTTGAAGAAGCCTTCAATTATCTTATAAAGATGCCATTAGAACAATGGGCAGTCCAAACCTTTAACCTTGACACAAAAAAAAACCATAGCATCAACAACATAGTAGAGACATTCAATGCATGGTTGAATCCGATTCGTGTTATGCCCATATTAAAGATGTTGGAAACTATCAGGCAGCATGTAATGAAACTTATCCAAGAAGGGTACGAGAGGTGTATGTAGTGGGATGGGTCCATACCTTCAACCATTATTAAAAAAAAAATGCAAAAGATTAGGCAAAATGGTAGGATTTTAGACCTTTTATAGTGTGATAAATGAGCTTTTGAAGTGAGAGATAGTGATAGGCAGTTCACTGAAAAGCTGTACTATGATTATGGGTTTTGGGCTATGAGTGGGCTACCATGTTAGTATGCATTTGCAAGAAGAGGCTTGAGATTAAACCATATGTTAGCCATTACATGAAGAAAGATGCATATATAAAGATATATTCCCACTTTATACAACCCATTCCAGATGAGCACCTTTGGCCAAAGTCGGAATGTGCACCCATTCTGCCACTAAAGAATATCAAAAAAGCTGGTAAACCAAAAATGTTAAGAAAGAGAGGAGCAAATGAAGGAAAGAAGATCCACAGACAATTAAAGTTAAGATGTTTTATTTGTAAAGAGGTAGGTTATAACAGAAGGACCTACCTAAACAAAGACAATGCTCCTGCACCAAAAAAATAAAAAACGGTAACTTATAGACTCTTATTTTGTTACTTATATCTTTATATTTATTATTTATTTACAATCAACTAAATTTTTTTTATTATAGTCTGCTAGCACCTCCACAACAACCAGAATATGTGGTAGGAGATCAACCACCCAAGTCAATCCAAACTCTTAGGTAATTCTCAATCTTTAATCATTCTTTTTAAACATACACTAACAGTTTTGGTTGTTGTCTTAGCCTGGGAGCAGTTCAACCCAAGCAACAACACAAGCCGAATCACAACATGAAAGAACCAACAACTTTGAAGTAAGTTTAATGATACATAGAAATGCCAACCTATTATTGAACACATATATATTGATCCATTTTCCTTCCTTAGGTCAACAGCTCCTCACAATAACCAGATGTCAACAATGGAAAGTAAACACAACATGCAAATTATCTCATATCGGCCCAAACATAGCCTACAAATGTCTCAAGAACAGCGCAAGTGCTTAGAGTATTTGTTGTGCGCAGCGAAAATTAAACAAATACACAACTACCAATGCTAGCTATTAAATATAAATAACAGATACTAATAAAGCAGAAAAATAAATAAATGCAAAGCGAACAAAGAAAGAACACACCAGAATTTACGTGGTTCGGTATAAAAACCTACGTCCACGGGCGCTGCTGAAAACTTCCACTACCTCCAAAGAAAGATATTACAAAATCTGGGCAAGATCCTAAAACCCAGAAACAAATGGGGAGAAAACAAGAATAATACAAATATATGGATCTTTTTAATTCTTGTTTTTCAATACAAAAGAAATTAGCTAAAAAGCCTATTTATATCCCACTAAAGTTTCCACCACATTATATTCTTCAGATGTGGGATGCTAATTAAGCCAAAATCAACAAATCTTCACCTTGACGTATTAGCTTTCAGCAATGCCTTCAAACATGTCTTTTAGACTTTCAAAATATTGGTCAAGTCCAAATAATTGTTGAACTTGATTACCGTCATCACTTTGGTCATCATATCTGCAGGATTATTAGCAGTCCCAATTTTCTGTAAGAGAATCGTCCCTTCACTCAGAATTTCCCGCACAAAGTGATATTGAACATCAATATGTTTGGTGCGAACATGGAATACTGGGTTCTTTGCTAAATGAATGGCACTTTGACTATCCGAGTGAATAGTAATATTCTTCTGTCTCATTCCAAACTCTACAAGTAATCCTTGTAACCAAATTGCTTCCTTCACAGCCTCTGTCATTGCCATATACTCTGCTTCTGTCGTAGACAAAGCAACTGTTGACTGTAAAGTAGACTTCCAACTTACTAGAGCTCTTGCTAGAGTGAATACATATCCAGTAGTTGACCGTCGTTTATCTAAATCACCAGCATAATCTGAATCAACATATCCGATTACAAACTGACCAAGTGAATTTTCCTTCTGAAATACCAAACCAAAATCTACAGTTTTTAACAAGTACCGTAGAATCCATTTCACAGCTTGCCAATGTCCTTTACCAAGATCATGCATATACCTGCTCACAACTCCAACTGCTTATGAAATGTCATGTCTTGTACACACCATAGCATACATCAGGCTACCAACTACATTGGAATACGAAACATGAGACATGTACTCTCGTTCTTCATCAGTACTTGGAGATAATGATGCACTTAACTTGAAATGAGGAGCAAGTGGCGTACTTATAGGTTTTGACTGTTCAGATATACCAAAACGTTGTAATACCTTCATCAGATATTGCTTCTGAGTCAAACAAACTTTATCTTTTCCTCTATCTCTACTAATCTTCATACCAAGAATCTTCTTAGCTTCACCCAAATCCTTCATTTCAAACTCTGAATTCAACTGAGTTTTCAGCTTCTTAATCTCCACTTGGTTCTTAGAAGCGATCAGCATATCATCAACATATAAGAGTAAGTAAATGAAAGAACCATCTTGTAGCCTTCGAAAATATACGCAATTATCAAATTTGCTTCTGGTGTACTTTTGTCTTACCATAAATTGATCAAATTGCATATACCATTGTCTAGGAGACTGTTTCAAACCATAAAACGATTTCTTCAATTTGCAAACCCAATTTTCTTTATCAGCAACCTTGAATCCATCTGGCTGAGTTATATAGATTTCCTCTTCCAAATTACCATGTAAAAATGCAGTTTTTATATCCATTTGAATTAGTTCCAAATCTAACTGAGCTACCAAGGCCAATAGAATTCTAATGGAAGAGTGTTTCACAACTGGAGAAAATACCTCATTATAGTCAACTCCTTCCTTCTGAGCGTAGCCTTTCGCCACCAACCTTGCCTTGTAGCGAATATCTTCTTTGTCAGGAAATCCCTCTTTTTTAGTAAACACCCATTTGCACCCAATTGTCTTCTTATTCTTCGGTAATTTAGCTAGCTCCCAAGTTTCATTTTTCTGAAGAGATTGCATTTCTTCATCCATAGCTTTCTTCCACTTATCAGCTTCAGAACATTTGACTGCTTCTCTATAAGTGAAAGGGACATCATCATCTACAATTGGAAGTGCATAGGCCACCATATCAGCAAAACGAGTAGGTCTGCGAATCTCACATCTTGGCCTATTTATTGCAATTGTTTCTTGTTGCTGTGAAGATTCTTGGGTAGGAACCTCTTCTTCTACTTCTTCTTCAAAAACATCATCTGTCATAGGAGTGTCACCATCTGTATCAACAATTTTAACTGGATTGATTGTTGATTCAAGCTCCACCTGTTTCCCAGTAGACTCCACCTGTTGCGGAATACCCTCAGCATTCTCCTCTGTTTTGTTACTTAACATAGGAGATTCATCAAAAGTAACATCCCTACTAAATATTATCTTCTTCGAATTTGGATACAAAAGCCTATATCCTTTCACCCCTGATGAAATCCCCACGAAAATAGTTTTCTTGGCTCTCGGATCCAACTTAGATTCTTTTATATGATAATAAGCAGAACAACCAAAGACATGTAAAGAATCATAATCAGTAACAGGTTTTCCAGACCATACCTCTAACGGAATTCTACCACCAATCGCTGTTGATGGTAAACGATTAATGAGATGACATGCATAAGTCACTGCCTCAGCCCAAAATTCCTTGCCCAACCCAGCATTGGACAACATACACCGAACTTTCTTCAGCAACGTTCGGTTCATACGTTCTGCCACCCCATTCTGTTGTGGTGTGTGTCTAACTGTAAAATGACATACAATACCTGCATCTTGACAGACTTCTCTAAAAGATTTACTACAATATTCACCTCTATTATCTGTTCTGAGGTGCTTAATCTTTCTCCCAGTCTGAGTCTCAATCATCTTTTTCCAATTAAGGAAAATCCTAAGTACATCATTCTTTTTCTTCATCGTGTATACCCAAACTCTTCTGGAAAAATCATCAACAAATATAACAAAATTGTGTTTACCACCCAAAAAGGCTGTCTTAGTAGGTCCCCACACATCAGAGTGAACATAATCCAAAATACTTTTAGTATCATGAATTGCAGTTGCAAATTTTACTCTCATCTGCTTTCCCAGAACACAATGTTCACAAAGGTCTAATTTACAGGTAGTCATTTCTTTCAACAATCCTTGATTCACCAAACTGCTTAAGGCTTTCTCACTCGCATGTCCCAAGCGCATATGCCATAGCCTGATCAAATCTGAATCAACATTCTTCTCTGAAACTGTTGCTGCTGATCCAGTAACTGTACCATCGTTGTAGTAGTACAAGTTGTTCTTCCTTATGCCTTTCATTATTACCAATGCACCAGACACAACATTTAGAACACCATCTCGAATAATTACCTTGTAGCCTTTAGATTCTAAAGCTCCCAATGAGATGAGATTCTTCTTTAAATCTGGTACATACTGAACTTCTGTCAAAACTCTGGTTGATCTATCTTGATTCTTTAACCGAATTGAACCTATCACCATAGTTTTGCATGAGTTATCATTACCCATGAAAACAACTCCATTATCTAGCTCTTCGAAGTTGAAGAACCATTTCTTATGTGGACACATATGATAAGTACAACCCGTATCTAAAATCCACTCATATCTTCCGGATATGAATGATTGAGTGGCCAATGCAAAATCATCGTTATTATGTTCGACTACATATGCATCAGAAGTAACATTGCCCTTGCCCTTATCTTTCTTCTTTAACTTCGGACAATCTTTCTTCCAATGCCCTCTTTCATGACAAAAGGCACATTCATCTTTATCAGGTCTTTTCCTTGACTGTGATCTGCCCCTTCTTTCTTGTTTTCGACTATTACTTTTTCCCCTAACTGTAAGCGCTTCTGCAGCTTCATCCCTATTCTCTTTCTGATCTTTCTTACAAATTTCATAATTAAGCAAAGTTGCACTCCTTCAAAGGACAATTTTTCTTTCCCATAAATTAGTGTAATACACAAATGATCTAACTCATCAGGAAGAGATCCTATCAACAGCATGGCCTTCTGCTCATCTTTGAAGGTTTCATCCAAATTCAACAAATTGGCTAACAAACGGTTGAAATTATCAATATGATCACTAATATTCAAACCTGATTTCAACTGAAGATGGTAAAGTCTCTTCAACAAATATAGCCGATTCTCATTGTTTTTCTTCATATATTTGTTCTCTAGCGCCTTCCACAATTTACTAGCAGATGTTTCCTTCATGAACGGATACTTCTGCTCTCTACAGAGACATGAGCGAATTAAACCACACGCCTTCACATTTTGCTTCTCCCAATCTCTTTCCTCAATATCCTCTGGTTTTGTTTCTTCCAGAACAGTATCCAAATCTTGTTGATACAAGACGTCCATAACTTCGCTTTGCCATAAGCCAAAATTATTTCGACCATCAAATTTCTCCACTTCAATTTTTGCATACGAAGATAAAGATGCTGTCATTTCTGCTTTACACCAAAAGTTTTATACTAATAGCTTGGTGATCAAATGAATAGTACTCAAAAGGTAAGCTCCCAAGAAAGACTAGAGGGGTCACAAACAGTCCCACTTAAAATCCAATCTCCTTAGACAAATATAGTCTTTTTGACAGAGCTTTCCTAAATTGTAACTATTCCAAAATAACACTCAAGCTCTATAAACAAATATTTAATAGCCAGCTGACGCTCTAGACTATTTCCCCAAAACAATCGAAACCTAGAGCTCTGATACTACTTGTTGTGCGCAGTGAAAATTAAACAAATACACAACTACCAATGCTAGCTATTAAATATAAATAATAGATACTAATAAAGCAGAAAAATAAATAAATGCAAAGTGAACAAAGAAAGAACACACCAGAATTTATGTGGTTCAGTATAAAAACCTACGTCCACGGGCGCTGCTGAAAACTTCCACTACCTCCAAAGAAAGATATTACAAAATCTGGGCAAGATCTCAAAACTCAGAAACAAATGGGGAGAAAACAAGAATAATACAAATATATGGATCTTTTTAATTCTTGTTTTTCAATACAAAAGTAATTAGCTAAAGAGCCTATTTATATCCCACTAAAGTTTCCACCACATTATATTCTTCAGATGTGGGATGCTAATTAACAATCATCAACAGTATTTTCGTTTGACAAGTTAATAGGGTATTATACATAGGTTTATATTGTTGAAAATGATTCACTTAGGCTATTTTATTTGCAGGTCTTGTGGTTCTTTAATTCCTAGTCAGAAGATCAAGGGAATGCATCCTAACCACTTATCCCTAATGCATCATTGTCTTCTCAAAACATATAAGGTAAGTTAATAGTTTTATACACTAGCATTCTAGTTTACTTGTTTGATGATGTCATTTTATTTATAATGAAATTTTTTATATCCCAACAAGATGATGTTATTGTAGCAAATTTATGTACTTTTGTGAATATTGCAACAAACTCTTTTGTGCAGTTTTTTGGATTACAACAGAACATGCCAATGGTTTTGTGTAATTTTTTGTTCAGGTTTTAGGGTAACAATAATTGCTTTATAAGATGATAACTGCATTCTTTGGGCTGGTAAAACACAAGTATAGTTTGGGATGATAACACCATTAACTGGTGTGAACTTATATTTTGTCTATGGTTTATGAACAAACACCACCAACTTCTCTCTATGGCGTATGAACATACACCATATATTTGACTGTATGAAAACGTTTCAATCATTTTTTTGGAATGATAGTTTAATGTTTATTCAATATGTCTTGTTTGCATTTTCATATTCAACATGGCTTGATGTTTATTCAATAAGGATGCATGCATGGTTTATGAATGTAGGTGCCATTCCATGCTTATTCAAAATGTATTGTTTGTATTTTCATATTCAGCAACAGCATAGTGCATTAGCTTTTTTGTGTTCAATAACATCACAAATAACATAGTTAAACCACAAAATAGCACATTGACGACAACTAATAACTTCATTTTCTCCTGTGTCATTTCTATCATATGGAATCCTTTTTTAAACACTTGACTCATTGCTACAATTCCATCATTTTCCATTGCATTATCCACTTAGTGAATCCCTTGTGAATATTGAGAATATTCATCTTCATTAGGAGCCCAAAAACAATAATAGCGTAACTCGCATAAGAAAAATAACTTATTTGTTATAAAATTAAAAAGAATAAGAACAAGAAGAAGAGATGAAACTTAAGAATTGTGAGAATAAGTATTTTTTTTTTAATCCAATCTCATTCATGCAATATACAATGTCTCTATTTATAGGCTTATAAGAGTAGAACTCGAAAGGTTAATAGAACTTTAAAGATCATAGGTTATAATCATAATGAATGAAAATAAAGGGATAGAAGTTTAGAAGACAAATGGACATCCACTTAAATATAATATTTATAACACTCTTCCTTGGATGTCTATTACACAAATATATGTCTCATTAAAACCTTACTAGGAGAAAATCCTATAGGAAAAAAAAATCTTAGTGAAGGAAAAATAGTACATTATATTAGTGTATAATATACAATAAAAACTGTCTTGTTAAAAACCTTGTTAAGAAAACCCAGTGGAAAAAACTTTGGTCAAGGAAAAGAGTACAGTGCATATTTCTCCCCATCAAAATAATCTCATTTGAGATCTCTATAACGCCTCATTCCAATACTATGCACCAACTTTTCAAATGTTGTTGTTGGTAATACATTTGTGAACAAATCTACCAAATTATCCTTTGATTGAATTTGTTGAACATCTATATCATCATTTTTCTTGAGGTCATGTGTAAAAAAGAACTTTTGTGATATATGTTTTGTTATGTCTACTTTAATATAACTCTCTTTTAGTTAAGCAATACATGCAACATTATCTTCATATAATATGGTTGGCATTTCTTTGGTAAGAGATAATTCACATGCATTTCGAATATGTTGAGTCATTGACCTTAGCCACACGTACTCTTGACTAGCTTCATGAATTACAATAATTTCAGCATGATTTGAAGAGGTGGTAGATATAGTCTGCTTCGTAGAACGTCATGATATTGCAGTATCATCACATGTAAATACATAACCTGTTTGAGATCAAGCTTTATGTGGATCAGATAAATAACCTGCATCCACATAAGCAACTAGTGATGATTTAGAATCCTTTGAGTAAATCAAACTCAAACCATTTGTTCCTCATAAATAATGAAATATTTGTTTAACTTCATTCTAATGTCTTTGGGTTGGAAAATAATTATATATTGTCAATAAATTCATAGAAAACTCTATATTAGGACGAGTAATATTAGTAATATACATTAGTGCACCTATAGCACTAAGATATGGTACTTCAGGACCAATGCATTTTTCATTATCTTCTCAAGGTCGAAATGGATCCTTTTTTACATCAAGTGATCTAACAACAATTGGGGTGCTCAATGGATTTGTTTTGTTCATATAAAATCTTTTAAAGATCTTTTCTATATAAATTGATTGATGAACAAAAGTTTCATCTATCAAATGCTCAATTTGCAAGCCAAGACAAAACTTTGTTTTTCCGAAGTCTTTCATTTCAAATTCTTTCTTTAGGTATTCCACTGCCTCAATAAGTTTACTCAAAGTTTCAATAATATTTAAGTCATCAACATATACTGTAATAATAAAGAACTCAGATCCTAATTTTTTTATGAAGACACATGGATAAATAAGATCATTCCTATATCCTTCTTTCAATAGATATTCACTCAAATGATTGTATCACATGTGTTGGGATTACTTTAAGCCATACAACGATCTTTGCAATTTAATTGAATAAATTTTATGAGAACTTGAATTATATGCTTTAGACATTTTAAATCCTTCAGGGATTTTCATATAAATATCACTATTAAGTGATCCATATAAATAGGCTGTAACTGTATCCATTAGACGCACATCAAGTTTTTCATAAACTGCAAAACTAATTAGATATCAAAATGTAATTGCATCTACCACAAGAGAATATGTTTCTTCATAATCAATATCAGGTCTTTGTGAAAACCCTTGTGCAACAAGTCGAGATTTATATCTTACAACTTCATTTTTCTCATTTCATTTTCACACAAATACCCATTTGTATCCAATTGGAATTGCACCTTCTGGTGTTCGAACTACAGGTCCAAAAACTTCATGTTTTACAAGTAAATTTAATTTTGCTTGAATTGCTTCTTTCCATTTTGGTCAATCATTTCTTCGTCTACATTGTTCGACAGAATTTAATTCAATATCATTGCTTTCTTTTATAACATCAAGTGCTATAGCATATACAAAAATGTTATCGATAACTTATTCTTTTCGGTTCCATCTTTTTCCAGTAGAGACATAATTTATTGAGATCTCATCATTTTCACTATTTTCAGGTACCTAAACCTCTTCTGGGGCTTTTTCATTATGTCTCGAGTCTTATTAAAAGTACTAGTTTCCTTCATTGTGTCATATTGATCATTTGATACTTTTTTTTTTCTACGATTTTTACCTTTGGAACCGATTGGTTTTCCACATTTCAAACATGTTTTAGATTTATTAGCTACAAGCTGTCCTTCAGGGACATCAACTCTTATTTGAGCATTTTCAGCTAATATATGCGATTTAGTGACTTTCCTAAGGTCAGTAAATGCATCTGGTAATTGATTTGCAATATTTTGAATATGAACTATCTTTTGAACTTCTAATTCATATTAATTTGTGTGAGGATCAAAATGAAATAATGATGATGCATTCCATGTAATCTCCTTTTCCAATTGTTTTTTTTATCTCCCTTTAATGTTGGAAAATTTGTTTCATCAAAATAATATTCATCAAATCACACTGTAAAAACATCACTTGTCATTCGTTCAAGATATTTAATAATTGAAAGAGATTTATATCTCACATATATACCCAACCTCTTTTGAGAACCCATCTTAATACATTGTGATGGTGCAATTGTAACATATACTGCACAACTAAATATTCTTAGACAACCAAATATTCTTAGATGGAAAATATTTGGTTCCTGCCCAAAAACCAATTGAAATTGGGAGAATTTATGATATGATGTTAGTTTTATGTGTATAAGTGCTACTGCATGCAAAATTGCATGTCCCCAAATAGAAATTGGGAGTTTTGTTTTCATGATTAAATGATCTAGCAATTAATTGGAAGCATTTAATAAAAGATTCTGCTAAACAATTTTGTGTATGTACATGAGCAACTGGATGTTCAACAGTTATTCCAATTGACATGCAGTAATCATTAAAAATTTAAGATATAAATTCACCTGTATTATCAAAACGAATTGTCTTGATTGCATAATCTAGAAATTGTGCTCGTAACCTTATTATTTGAACAAGTAATCTTGCAAATGCCGCATTATAGATGGATAATAAACAAACATAGGACCGCCTAATAGATGTATTTATTAATATCATAAAGTATTTAAATGGTCCACATGGTAGATGAATAGGTCCACATATATCCCCTTGGATACGCTCTAAAAATGCAGGTGATTTCTTTCCAATTTTAGATGGTGAAGGTCTAATAACCAATTTTTCTTGAGAATAAGTAGCACATGAGAATTCATTAGGTAAAAAAAATATTCTGGTCTTTTAATGTATGTTCATGTGAATTTTTAATAATTTTTTGTATCATTATTGATTCGGGATGGCCTAATCGATCATGTCAAACAATAAAATTTTCTTTATTGATGAACTTCTGATTTATTATAGCATGTACTTCAATTGTACTTATGCTTGTACAATACAATCCAAAAGAAAAGGTAGGTAGCCTTTTTAATACACATTTTTCACTAGAGATAACTGATGTAATATAGAGATATTATATATTATTTTCATTCATAATCTCAACATGGTATCCATTTCATCGGATATCTTTGAAACTCAACAAATTTCTTTTTGATTTAGTAGATAATAAGGCATAATCAATAGTGAGTTTCATTCCTTTAGGTAATAAAATATTTGCTCTTCCGGAGCCTTCAATGAGTTTTATATTACTTGCTATTGTAGTAAAAGTCGCTTCCATTATTTTTAAATTTGAAAAACATTTCTTACTTTTCAATATGGTATGTGTTGTGGCACTATCCACTAAGCATGTAACTTCACCATTGATATTAAGACCAACAAAAGGATGAGAAATATCCATATTTTTTCATTTAAGCAAAAGAAATACATAATAAGTTTCAAAAGAAAGAAAGAAGATTACAAAAAGAAATACATTAATATTAAAATAAACACGCTAACACTAGTAAAACACATTAACTTTAATGCAATATGAAGATAACATTTTAGAAATGGACATTCTCATCATCAACTGAAAAGTTGATTTTGCCATTAGCAAATTCATCAATATTTCCATTAAGAAAGTCTTCAACATCCAAGAGTGTTGACTCCAAAGAGTTAAGATGATCAACACCAAAACCAACTTAAAATGCAAAGTTTGCTTCAACGTTTTTGTCTTTTCTTTCTCCTTTAGGGAGGCTTGATAGAGCTCTACCAAATGTTTAGTTGTACGACAAGTACATGACCAATGCCCTTTCATTCCACACTTATAACATACATTTTCAGTATTTTTCGGTGATCTTATCTTGTGAAGTTTTCCTATTTCATGTTTTTCTTCACTAGGTGTGATTTTCTTAAAATTTGAAGAATTATTATAATAACCACCATGATGTTGAAAATTATTTCGACCTTAACCACGTTCGCGACCACGTCCTTAACTATTATACATTGTCACATTCACTTCAGGGAATGGACTTAAACCAGTGGGGCGTGACTCATGGCTTTTCAATAAAAGCTCATCATTTTGTTCAATCACAAGAATGCATGAAATCAATTTTGAATATTGTTATGCTCGTTTCCTCATCACAGGTAAAAAGGCCTTTAATGGCCTAAAAGACGAGTACAATGCCAAGAGGCCCAAAAACCCAGCCTTCAGATCGCAGAAACAAGCTCGCCAGACCCCGAGCTCGCGATTATCTCCAGAACCAGTGCCTTCTACCTCGCGTCAATATCAGAGTCCATCTCGACCTATCTTCAGATCGCTTGAGCAACCAGCTCGTTAAGGTCGCGCCAGACAGATCCCACCAACCTATAGTAGGTTCGCTGCTAGGCAGTTTCAGTTCATTTCCATACTAGGTCACCCCAACACCCCAGCTCGCAGACCAGATCTGTTTACCTTGCCCCAGACTCTTTCTCAGAGAGTAGTTGCTAGATCTGCCTAATCTCTTGATTTCGCGTCGGAACCACCTATATAATTACCGAAGAGCATTCAATGTTGCAGCCATTCATTTAATGAAGAGAAACTTCTCCTAGTGCAATAAATGCAGACGTGTATATAGAAGGAATAATCATTACCTTTACAATAAATGCAGCATGGTTTATGTCAAGATTAGTTAAAATCACCATCATTTGTTACGTATGTAACACTCTTCTTTATATATCTCCCCCTCTATAAATAGGGGAGATTTTTACTGTACTAAGAACTTAAGCACACTAGTATACCGTCACTTTGTCGGAATTAACTCAGAGTGACTCGTGGACGTAGGCGCAGTCACCGAACCACGTAAAAATCCTTGTGTTTACCTTCATTCTTCTCTCCCTCTTCTTTGTTATATGTTTCATTAACAATCTTCAGCTACCACGACCAACATTCCTTCACCTTCATTAGAATTCACCAACCTTAAACTTCATTTACTACCTATTTACTATAATTAATACCATTTATTACCACGTTCGCAGTATGGGCTCTAGAATCTCTGAGTTGGCTGTTTCCGAACGTCAACAAATATATTTTTTTTTAAATTCCTTTCTCGATATTGCTACTATAGGAGCACATTAGAGACATGAAAAGTGGAGAATATTTTTTTTTTTTCTAGTATATTTTCTTCAGTGATTTTTTCTCTACAAAATTTCAATTGAAAATTGATTTTAAATATTGGAGAATTATACTCACTTACTGATTTAAAGTCTTGTAATTGTATGTGTATCCAATCAAAACGAGTTTTTGGAAGAATTACAGTTTTCTAATGATCATATCTTTCTTTCAAACTTTACCAAAGGATAAAGGGATCGTTTATTGTAAGTTAATGGAACAACAAAATCTAAATAATAATCATATTAATTTTTTTATATTTGATGGTGTGATTATGAAATAAAAATAATAGAAAAACAAATCAACCATGTATTATCATCATTTATAATATACACAATATGATAAGAGGAAAATAACAATAGATAAATTATGAACAAAACATACATAGAAGTGTAAAGGAAAGTTATAATACTTACCTTGAATTTCTATGCTAAAATAAACAAAATTGGTAGAGTTTCGTGCTAATAACATGTTATAAAATTAAAAATAATAAGAACAAGAAGAAGAGATGAAACTCAAGAATTGTGAGAATAAATATTTTTCTTTCACCCAATCTCCTTCATGCAACATACAATGCCTTCATTTATAGGCTTACAAGAGTAAAACTCTAAAAGTCAATAGAACTTTAAAGGTCATAGGTTACAATCATAATGAGTGAAAATAAAAGGACAAGAAGAAGAGATGAAACTCAAAAATTATGAGAATAGGTATTTTTCTTTCATCGAATCTCATTCATGCAACATACAATGTCTCTATTTATAGGCTTACAACAGTAGAACTCTAAAAGTCAATAAAACTTTAAAGGTCATAGGTTACAATCATAATGAATGAAAATAAAAGGATAGGAGTTCAAAAGACAAATAAACATCCACTTAAATATAATATTTATAACATTATTAGGTTTTTTTTGTAAAGATTCAGAAACTTTGACACAAGCCTTTCTTCCACAATAGCAACGCCGGTTCTTGAACTTGATAATGCCACCACTAACTTCAGTATTTCAACTAGATGATCCTTCCATATTAGCACCAAATATGAAATTAAACAAAGAAATTAATCATCAAGTGCAAAGAAATGGAAGAATCAAACAAAAAGACTATCAAGCAGTAGGGTGTAAGCAATAGTAAACAAAGAATTGAAGAAACTAAGCTAAGAAAATAGAAAAAAAAAAAATTGTATATGACTGCAGCAAACTAGTTGCCTTTATATAGGCTTCTACTCTATTACCGTTGTTTATACCTTCTATTTATTTATTTATTTTAATTTTTAACTTGGTAATTTTTAAGAACATCTAAGGGCAATTGTGTCCAAAAGAAAACTGTACAAGACCATTGTCAGTTGTTGCTTCCTGCGTGTCCCAAATTAAGGGTAAAGTTGTCATTGTACCTAAAAATTGGTTAATAAAGGGCAATATCATCTTTTGGCAAGATTTTATCAACCTTCAGTTAAGTCAAACAGTCAACCATGTTTAACTATTACTACAGGGGAGGTCGTTGTTACAAAACGTAAAAGTGGTTTTCGTTTGTAATAAAACATATGTTCAGAGGGTTTTGTGAAATTTCCTCTATAAAAAATAAAAAGATTTTTTGTTTTTTTAATAGTTGACATCTAACAGTCAAAGTAATTTCGGAATCCATCAAGATTACATCTACTAAAATAGTCTAGATAACTACTTCTAGAAATTAAGAGACAAACAACTCTCACAATCAATAGGAGAAAAAGGTACCCTCATCAATATTAATGTTCACCAGAAAGGAAGGATTGATTGCTCTAAGAGTCGATAGGTTTGTTTACTTGCACATAATTGGAATAGTTTGGAATAATAATAATGTCAATTAGAATAAATTGTTTACTTCAATTATAAGAATTGTCAAAATCAGCGGTATTTTCATTGAAATATTTACTTTACATTGGAATTAAAATTAATTAATTACAAATTACAGAAATGCATTAATTAAAATTATATATCACATAAGCATTTTTTTAAGAGTAATGCTAAGTTTCCTAAATATTTTATCCAAATTTATGCTTAAATTATATAATATATGTAAATTGTCAAAATCTTGTAAATCATGAAATGACATGAAATTAACATGATCTTGACAATCACATGTCACATAATTTGGATATAAATTTGGATAAAATATTTAAGAATTCTAGTATTACTCCTTTTTTAATGACCTTTTAATTTGTAAAAGAAAATGAGAACAAGATTCTTAAGCGGGATAGATGAATAAGATTCTCATTCCATAACCTTAAATTCATATGCCCATAATTTTATTTCATTATAGATTAATTTTAGAATAAGTAAATATTAACAGTAGTTTCTATTCTTTATTTTTAATTCTTATTTTTTAATTCACCGAGTAAATGCAGTACTTTCGAAACAAATAGTCGCCAGCCAGAAGACCAATTCGTAATGCATCCGCTGATCGCGGTGCCTTCGAAACAAGTAGCCGCCCGAGCTGGACAAAGACAAATTCGTTTGATAAAGTCAACCAAAAGAAGTAGACTGGTACCTGCCTAACTCGTGCTGCGTCAGTGGTCGGTGTAATAAGATTCGTTGATTGACGCATCACCCGTTAAAAACATATATATGCAACAACTCTGGTTTTGTTTTAATTAATTTACACAGTAAAATATATTTAAACGATTATGGAATCTGAACAAAAGCATTGAAATCTTCATGAGGTAGAAATCCATCCGTTCCTTTATCTTTCCCACCCACACTAATAAAATTAGAGAATCAAGTTGTATTCACATGTCACTCAATTCTAAATTATAGTTGTTAAAAAATATATATCAAAGTTATAGGTATACTTTATTTGAATGCCTGACAAACAATGCAATATATGTAGTTGACACCGATTTCTTTTTTTTTTTACTCACAATTTTATTAATATAGCTATAACAATTATACCAATAAGTTAATCTTATCTAGTTATTTATTTAATTATTTAGTTGGTTACTTTTTTACTAATGAAAGTAAAGATAAGAATAAGAAAACTTAATTATTTTTCAAGGCAAATTTAATTTTTTTTCCCACATGCATGTTTCATATAACCTTTCAAGGCACCCTTTAACTATATACATGATAAGCTCTTTATAAATAAATTTTTAATATTAATAATTAAATAAAATTAAATGACTTTAATTGCTTCACTGATTAGATAAAATTACTCATCATTAACAATTTTAGAAATAAACGAGGCAAACTCACATCAAATATAAAGTCGATCTTTTCAACCCGTTAGATTCCAAAAAAACAAAAACACATTTTTTAAAAGGAAAACAAGGAACATTGAAGTTTGTGCAAGCTTGGCTTCTATCATACTTTGAAGTTGAAGTCACACCCTAAGATAACTCTACTTAAGTCGATAAAATTAGAGTATATAATTACAGCTGTATTCATAATAGATTGTAATGATTACTGTCCATGTGAAAAGAGTGAGATTCACTATTGTCAGTATCTTTTCTCCTCTCATTTATATTTTTTTTTAAAGATTAAATCAAAAAAAAATCATTTACACCTCATATTTTAAAACAAATGTAAAATTTGAACTATAAACTTTTTAGGATCAAATCAAGAGAAAATCATTTACATTTTGTGTTCCGAAACAAATATGAAATTTGAATCATTAACTTTTTAAGATAATAAAAAATGTTTAATCAATCATATTAAGGAGTGATGTACATTGGAGGTCAATATTTTGATAAGTTGATATACTAGTTATTTCTTTCTAATGGAAGCTCAAGTTTGAAAATTTTTTTCATGTCTAATAATGTGTTTACTTCATGATTAGAGAATGAGAATAAGAAATGAAATTGATTGATGATGTTTACTTGCTTAAAATTCAATCACACTAAGGAGTGATGTGCATTGGAGGTCAATATTTTGATAAGTTGACATGCTTGTTATTTCATTCTAATGGAAGCTCAAGTTTGAAAAATTTTTGCATGTATAATGGTATGTTTACTTCATACATTAGAGAATGAGAATAAGGAATGAGTTTAATCGATGGTGTTTACTTGCTTAAAATTCAATCACATTAAGGAGTGATGTGCGCTAGAGGTCAATATTTTGATAAGTTGACATGCTTGTTATTTCATTCTAATGGAAGCTCGAGTTTGAAAATTTTTTGCATGTATAATGATATGTTTACTTTATAGATTAGAGAATGAGAATAAGGAATGAGATTGATTGATGTTGTTTACTTTCTCAAAATTTATTCTGTAATAAAAATGAAAATATGGGTCTCATATCAATTTGAAGTTGTGGAATGGAAATCTCATTCCCTCCACCCCATATGGAAATCTCATTTCCATTCCCAAATCTAATGCAAAAGGTCTGTTATGCCCTTATTTAAAAAAAAAAGAAAAGAAAAAAACCTATTTTGATAGCATTTTATATCAAGAGAGAAAAAAATCATGATTTGATATATAATATAGTTATAAAGTATGTTCTTTAAAAATTATATATAGAGATATAAAATGTGCTTATAATAATATTGTTAAGAAAGCTCTTTTTTAAGCCTATTATGATGAGTTACATAACAAAAATATAACATTACATTTTAAATATTATTTTGCATATTATAATTAATCTATAATTTTAATCAAGGACATTTTTATAACTTATAATTAATCAATTCCGATTCCAAAGTAAAGTAAACAACTCAATGAAAATACTGCTGATTCTAATTTCAATTCTTATTATTAATATAAATATCTTATTATGATTTTGATATATCATTCCAATTCCAAATCATTCTAATTTTCGTTATGATTCTTTCAAGTAAAATAAATACACCATAAATGTATCGACTTTCCTTGTACAATTGTGTAAGAAGTTATGATAATATATATACATATTTGACAAAAAAGTGATTATGATAATATATAATCAAGTGACTAGATTATGATTTTAATTTTGAATATAATTTAGGGTTTGTGACGAGCGCCCATTATTTTTTTTACTTAGATAACTTTGTAATCTTATAAATACGGACAATTTAGTCATATTATTTTAGAAAAAAATTCATTTTAATCTCTAACTTTTCAAATAGTGTAAATTTTAATTAAGATTTCAAAAATGATCTATTCTTCCATAAAGTTTCATAAATACATCAATTTAGTCCCCCTAACTAAGAATTCAACAGTCATACTTAACAGAAAATGCAAAAAATCTATTTTACCCTTGTCATTAGTTAGTCCTAAAATTACCATTTTATCCTAGATTATTAACCAATAAGAATTCAACATGTATCATGTTAAATCAGTTATAAACTAAGACATGTAATATCTTTTACAATAAAAAAAAAAGTTATTTATTTAAAAATCAAATTATGAAATAAAATTTAATAACTTGAAAAAATAAAAATTGGAAAAGAAATTTAGATTTTGAAAAAAAAAATGAAATTATTTAGATTTTTTGTTTGGTCTTTGAATGATCTAGTTGGCTTCTCAAACCAATTCATGGTGGTGATGCATTGTCAAGTTTAAAATGTTTTTATGATTGTGTAGTAGAGATGGAGATAATTTTCATGTTCGCCACAACCATAAAAATTCAATCTCCATCTTCATTTTAGCCACAACAATGCATCTCTACGACTCTTATCTTGAGTTGGTTTGTTTTGTCATAGATTGAGATCCAATACATATCTTTATGTTTCTCTTTGTTATGGCAAAGATAGGTCTCTATCCCTACCAAATTTTTGTTTTAGTTAAATCGTGATGATCTTGGTTTGAATCTAAATCTTAACAATCAATGTTTAATTGATTTGAACCCAAATTGTAACGATCTAGGTTCACATGGTTTGAATTGAGAACATCCTGATCTGGGTTTGCTCGGTTTGAATCCAAATCACAACAAACTCGATTTGCTTTGTTCGAACTAGATCGATCAAAATCTAGGTTTTTCTAATTCAAACCAACATCTTCATGATGTAAGTCCATCTCATTTGAAATTAGATCGTTAATAATATGCTTTTAACTATATTGTCAAATTCTGGTTAGATCTTGACCTAATGAACATCCTAATTTGATCTTTATCAAATGAACATTATTATTATTTTTGGCTTTTTCAAATTTAAATTCTTTGATTTTTTTTTAATTTTTAGTTTTACTTTAATTATTTTTTCTATCTTCATAGTAAATCTCAAGATGAGTGGTGGAATCCTTTTTATTTTATTTTATTTTGTTTTCTATTTTTTGATTTCATTTTATTTAAAATTGAAATATCAATCCTAGTAAAATGATGATATTATCCCATCTTCGATATGTGTTATGTGTATTTTTCGAATTCACTAAATGGGTTGGTAAAAGTCTGATAAAAACCCAATAAATAAATCCAATACAAAGGCCAAGCAGACAAGGCTTAATTATCAACTCCAAGTCCAACGAGCTCTACAACTCACACCAGTGAGCTTGCATTATATTGTTCACAGATCGTTATGTAGTTCACATCATGCATAGCTCGTTACTCAGCAAGGCATAGCTCGAGATCGCTTAGTGCATAATACAGCTCGCTCAATGATCAGTTAAATAAAAATATCTTCCAGAAAAGACAGTTACCTGATTTGATCGTGATTCTCTCATTAGAAACGGAAGTTAATTCAAATTTGAACTCAGTCAACGTGATCTCGAGATATACGAGACAATTTCCTGATTTTGCTCCAACCGATTAGGAAGTGTATTTAACATAA
Organism: Litchi chinensis; assembly: GCA_019925255.1. NCBI lineage: Eukaryota > Viridiplantae > Streptophyta > Magnoliopsida > Sapindales > Sapindaceae > Litchi > Litchi chinensis. The sequence continues at coordinate 9,211,562 of CM034471.1, forward strand.
TTATTTTTCTATTTTATTATTACCTGATTTGTAATGTCTCTTTCCTTATAAATAAGAAGCTGAATTAATTGTAAACATATATACAAACAATAATATATTGTCACTCTACCGGGTTGTTGAGAGACAGTCGTGGATGTAGGCACACTCGCTGAACCACGTAAAATCTTTGTGTTGTTTATGTTCTTGACTTTCTATCTCCTATTTTGTTCTTGATTTTTGTGTTGTTCTACATTGATTGTAGGTATTGGGTATTGAATTCTCGTCAACTAGAAAATCACGTCGACAACATATATACAAGCAATAATATACTGTTACTTTACCGGGTTGTTGAGAGACAGTCGTGGATGTAGGTGCATTCATTGAACCACGTAAAATATTTGTGTTGTTTATGTTCTTGATATTCTATCTCCTATTTTGTTCTTGGTTTTTGTGTTGTTTTACTTTGATTGTAGATACTGGGTATTGAATTCTCGTCGATCAGAAAATCACGTCGACAATATGATTGACTAAAGTTTGATTGATAGTACATATTAAATTGAAGTATTTACAAAACTTTAGAAAAGATTGAATCGTTATTGAATTCATAGTAAAGACATAAATACCTCTAAAAATACAGGAACTAAAATGAACATCTTTTTCTAATCAAAATATGGGTGTGGAATTTTTTTTTTTTTTTGGTGGTGCTATCTACTTGGGAATCTTTTTCTTTTTCTTTTTGGAAGGGTGCAACACTTTAAAACTTTGATTATGTAAAAATGATAACATATTCCCCACCAACCACTACTTGTAGACAGCAAATGGAACATATGATACCAACTTTTGAGCGGGTTGCTTTTCCGTGCTTGCGTTGTCTAATTTTTTTAAGGGGAATTTCAATTTCATTCCAACATGAGGTATTTTTACTGTTTTAAGTGTGAATTGATTTATGATTTAGTTATTTCTAAGTATTAAGAAATTAATCAATTTGATCCATTTGATCAAAATTTTAACAGTCAACAATGACAAAAAAAATTAAAAACACAAAATATTTAGAAAATTTACTGTTTGAAAAAATCTACAATTTTTTTGTTGAAAGAAATATATCAAGAAGTGAAGTATTACAATATTTTAAGGACATGGTTTATTAGTGATTTTAGTTGTTAGGGTAAAGTGAAATTAATAAATGCAATAGGACTATAACAAATATTTTAATGTTTTTAAAAACATTCAAAAAAGATCTACTTTAAAAAATCTAAAATTCGAGCATAACAATTAAATAACACAAAATAAATTTAAAAGAATTTTCTAGTAGGAAAGTCGTAGTAACATACACATGATCTAATATATAGGTACATATAAAAATATTTAAAGGATTAGTAAAAAGTAGTTGAATTTCACAGCTAAATGTTCCAATCACAATATATAAAATTATTAGGGTTGATGGCAGGTAATTTTTGTCCTGTTGTGATCTGTACATCAGCTCACTGATTACGTCATATTAACCTCTGCTTCAATTTATATATCCAGTCAGGATTTGAGGTTTTAAGTCTCCACTTCTTGTCAGCCATCTTTGTGTCATATCATCCTTGTTTTTCTCTCCCTTCTTCAACACCACCAATGGCAAAATTACCAGAAGAACAACACCCTGTCAAGGCCTTTGGGTGGGCAGCCAGTGACACTTCTGGTCATCTCTCTCCCTTCAACTTCTCCAGAAGGTGATCAGACATTTATACACACACTTACTTTTTCCATCCTTTTATTTTTATTTTTTAGGAGTTCAATAAATACCATTTCAGTTTCAGTAACTTCTCCTAGCAGCTATATACAAATTATACTAATTAAGTGGATCGATGACATAATATGTGCAGGGAAACAGGAGATGAGGATGTGAGGTTTAAGGTGTTGTATTGTGGGATATGCCATTCTGATCTTCATGCTATCAAAAATGACTGGGGCAACGCTATCTATCCTATGGTTCCTGGGTATGTATTTATATATTTCTTTATTTTTTAAATTTCATAGGAACATTTTCAATTATCCATGTTTCTCATTTATTTATATATTGCTTTTTTACTTTTGTTTATTTTATTATCTGAAAAATTAACTTATATCAAAAACTTTGATGTTCGTATATATATTTTTTGGCTGCTTTCCCCATCATGGAAGTTTAAATGTTATGCATACATATAGAAAATTTCTCTCATAAAGAAAGTTGGCAATTCTTTGAATTTTGAAACGATCCAAATTCAATAATAAAAACACAAATTTGTATCAGGAATGTTTGCTTGAAAATGACCAAAACATTACTGCGTATTTCACCAACGACCATTAGCTGAGAAGAAATCAAGAAAATTTGTAACTAACCGATTTTATGATTTGGTATAAGTTTGTATAACATAAGAAAACTGTTATGGATTATTGGATTGCAGATATCTTGAAATTATTATTATTCCATAATTTTGCATTATTATTTTTCTTTGAAATAAGAATATCTTGAAATGATTTTTTGAGTTATAGCTACAACCAGATTTTGATTTGATGGGGATATGATAACACGCACACTGTTTGAGAAGAAAGAGTTGTCTTCCAATAGCAAAAGTAGTGTGCCGGTGGAACGTTGGAGGGCCCATATAAGAGGAGATTTTTCTAAATTTTTATTGATAAATCTAATTTTCCCCCGTGGTATAATAGCAAAAAAAACTTTCTTATTTCTTAAAATCACTAAGAAGACGCCTCATGTTTATCAAAATGGTAAAAAAAACCACCTACTCTTTATGAAAATAGTCAAAAAATTCTGCTATCATTATCTTAAACATTAAAAATTAATATTTGATTGATAATGTGGAAGGATAAAAAAAAAGATTTTTTTGAAAAAACAATATCATTTTCACCGTCCAACAACATGGACAGTGGAGGTGAAAATAAAAAAAAAAAATCAAATAAAATAAATATTAAATAACATTATAAAAGAAAAAATTAAAACACATTTTTCAAAAAAAATAATATCAGCTCCACCGTTCATTACAAGGATGAACGGTGGAGATGGAAAAAGATTTTAATTGAAAAATGGTTATTAAAACGAAAAGAAAAAAGTTTTAAAAACTAACACGTAACACTCAGCCCGATTACCCAGTCGCCATCTTCTTCTTCCTGTTCTTTCGTCTTCTTCTTCTTCTTCGTCTTTAAACCTAACACCTAACATCTAACACTCAACCCAGTTGCCATCCTCATCTTCTTTTTCTTCCATCTTCTTCTTCTTCTTCTTCCATCTTCTTCGTCTAAGAGCGACGGCTGCGGCAGTGGCGGCGGCAAGAGTTGAAGTCGGAGAAGTCGACGGTAACAAGAGTCGAAGTTGGCTGTAAGAGCTGAAGTTGAAGACGATGAACACTAGATCTGATCTCCATTGCGATAGAGACCAGAACTGTTTTTCTTGGCAAAGGAGACCCAATTTCTCCATTTTTTTCAGATTTTGTATTTTTTTCTTTTGTTTTTTCAATCTTTTTTAAATGGTTGATGATGATAAATCGCGTGTTGAAATTGCTGATGGTGGGTTGATGATAAGTTGTTGTTGATGTTGATGGTGGTGAATGGGTTGATAATGGTTTGCTGATATGGTGGAGACCAGATTGGAGATCCTTTGGTTTTCGATGTTCTTATTTGAAGAAGAGAACTGAAGATTAGATCTCTATTTATTTATTTATTTTAATTTTGTTTCAGAATAAAATTTTAATTAATCTTTTATTTTTAATTGAGGGATAGATTAGGGGTAGGCGTTTTCGGGTTCGGGTTGGGTTGAAAATCTCCTAATCCAATGTGGGTTGGGTTGAAAATTTTTTAACCCAACCCAATCCATCCAATTTTTTTTAAGATGTAACCCAATCCAATCTAACTCATCCAATTTTTTTTAAGATATAAGCCAACCCAATCCAATAAAAAATGATCGGGTTGGGTTGGATCTGTCGAGTTGGATTTATAAATCCTCTACATTTATAAACTACTTGAGGTTTTTGATTTTTTCTCTTGTGTCTTCATTCTTCTACTCTAGATTTATAAATCCTCTATGATAGATTTCATGTAGTAGCGTAAAAGTGTATGTCTAGAAAAGATTCTAGATAGGAAAGACTTGGTTAGGGGTGGGTGTTTTCAGGTTTGGGTTGGGTTGGGTTGAATTTAAAATCTCCCAACCCAACGTGGGTTGGGTTGAAAAATTTTTCAATTCAATCCAATCTAATTTAATTTTTAATCAAATCTAATCTAATCCATTAATTTTTTTTTAAGATATAACCTAATCTAATCCAATAAAAAATAATCGAATTGGATTGAGTTTGTCGAATTGGATTGAAGATGTCTACCCCTATGATAGCTTGATTTTTTCGTACATTGTCCTCGTCAGTGTCTATTTTATAATGACATCCTTAGCAGAAGGGATAAGATGAGGTTTTTATCAATTATCGGAAATAATAAATAATTACATTAAACAATAAAAAATAAAAAATAATTATATTAAATAATAGGGGAAAAGTAGAATTAACCGAAATTTTTAACTAAAAATTCAGTAAGGATGAGTTACAAACACGGCCCCATTGATTTGACGTGGGTATGATAACTCACTGTTTAAGAAGAAAAAGTTGTCTTCCATGTTGATTTGATGTGGAAAGTACTCGAAAGACGAATAATGTTGTCATGTGTCAATAGTGTTGCTTAGTGGACCTCGGGCGGGCCCTATAGAAGGAAATTTTAGTCGCATTTTAGCATCATGTCATAAAATGTTTTACACATGCATTTGGCGAACAGTAGTGAAAGACAATTTAGGGGTAATAGGAGTTTGGGTCCATCTTTGACCATCAAATCATAATATATATTTTTTGAAAGATCATTAAATCATTATATATATAAATATTTTTTTTGAAAGATCATTAAATCATAATAAAATGCGGGAAGATCCCTTTTTTATACAGTATATGTTGTATAATTTGTATTTCACACTGTATTTATATCAATTGATCTTATCGAATTTCAATAAATCCTTAACTGGATAAATATTAAATTTTCAAAAAAAAAAAAGAAAAAGAAATTTCTGAATGGGGATTGATATTTGGGTTATTAGTAATGATAAATTTTATTCAAATTAAAAAAGTTAAATATTCATTGCACATTTGGTGTAACTTCTTAAGTTTTCTGTGTAAGATTTTTATGTCTAAAAGAACATAAACTTTATGTCTCAGTTCTTTATTCAAATTAAACGGTATTTTTTTTTTCTCTTTCTTTTTTTAATGTCTGAACCTTCCTCCATTTTTTTTTTCTTATTGTTCGGTTGCAAATTTCAATAGATGTTTTGGGAATAAAATTGTTTATTTACATGAAAGATATAAGTTCACTATGGTATTGTTTGATGTGTCTGATTGGATATAATAAGATTAGATGAGATAAAATTGGATGAAATTAAATTAGCATGTGATTAAATTATTGTATGTTAAAATTAGATTGGATTTGATTAAATTATTTTAATATTAGGTTAAATTATTTTTATTAATATATTTAAATTATTTTGAAAAATAAAATGATTTGTAATTAATTATAAATAAAATAATATTTATTTTTAATTGATATTAAAATTTAAAAATAATTTTTTTTGAAATTTTTTTCTGAAACAGTTTTTAAATTTTTTAATAAAATATATTAAATTAATTTTTTAATATATAATATCAATAACATATAAATATAGCAAAGATAATTATAATAAAAATCAAAGTTGATTTCATAATTAATATTAAAATCATAAACTTCAAAAACCTAATTTAATTAAATTTATAACTATTAAAATATTTATTATTATTATACTGAACGAATCTATTTTTTGATAAATAAATTATAAAAAAATTGGACCAGAATTTTAAAAGCCAGGGGATTTCAAAACCCACAACGTGAGCTTGCTCAGGGAAATTTCCCTTTATCTTTTCAGGTCCAGACGTAGGATTTGGTGGGATTGGATTGTCTCACTCCAACAAATCCTACTTAACAAAAGCTACCAAGAGTTTTGGATTTGGGCTTTGTGGAAAAAAGAAAATGTTGTTTAATTTTATACACCAGAAAATAAATGTGAATTAGTAATGGTAAACTAAAATGATATCCAAAGTAAAATTTGAGTGGTATTACGTTTATAAAAAATAAGTTCTATTTTTCAATATATATATATAAAAATAAGATTTACTTTTCAATATATTTGTATATAAAAGAGAGAGAGAGAGAGAGAGAGAGAGAGAGAATTACAGTTTATATTTGACAATGCCATTGGAGATAATTATTTTTTTTAAAAAATGATAAAAGTTACAAGTGTTGTAATATATTTTTTTTTTTTTACTATTAATTATGTCATAATTTTAATAATGTAAGTGGGAATACCTTCCCTCAACTATGTCTTTTCAAAGTTAGAAAGAAGCAAATTAGTATTAAACGAACATAATTTTGAAAATACTACTAAGTGCTATTACCATATTAATTTATATCCTAATCTTTTATAAAGTATGCCCTAATTTTCCCCGTTGCTTGCGTTTTATATGATTTTTGATTAATCATCCATGACATAATCTTGATCATTTTTGCCAATTTGCACATACATGGAACGTCATTTTGCAGGCATGAAATTGTAGGAGAAGTGACAGAAGTGGGTAGCAAAGTGCAAAAGGTTAAAGTTGGAGATAAAGTTGGCGTTGGATGCATGGTTGGCGCATGCCATTCCTGCGACAACTGCGTAGACAATCTTGAAAATTATTGTCCAAAAATGATGCTCACCTACAACAGCCTTTATACAGATGGAACAATCACATATGGAGGCTACTCCGATCATATGGTCGCCAATGAGCGTTACATTGTTAAATTCCCCGATAATATGCCACTTGATGCAGGGGCTCCTTTGCTCTGTGCTGGAATTACAGTGTACAGTCCCTTGAAATATTTTGGATTAGCACAACCAGGGAAGCACGTTGGCATTGTTGGCCTAGGTGGGCTTGGTCACGTTGCTGTTAAATTTGCCAAGGCTTTGGGTGCAAAAGTGACTGTAATTAGTACATCTCTAACCAAGAAGAATGAAGCTTTGGAGCATCTTGGTGCTGATTTATTTTTAGTTAGTCGTGATGCTGAACAAATGCAGGTAATTAATTAATTATGCATCATTCGTTTCCTAGTATTTGAAAAAACAAAATTCGAAAAAACAAAATTCGAAATATAGTAAATTTGCATATTGTACGTGTAATGTTGAGCTTAGTTAATGTTTAACTTCTTTTGATTTTTGTTTTTTGTTTTTTTTTAATAAAAATAATAAATTTTGGGTTAATTTAGGCTGCAGCAGGCACAATGGATGGTATTATTGACACGGTCTCTGCTGTTCATCCCCTTCTGCCATTGATTAGTCTACTGAAGTCCCATGGAAAACTTGTTATGGTTGGTGCACCAGCAAAGCCACTCGACTTACCTGTCTTTCCCTTAATCATGGGTAAGTTTTAAGTCTCATTGAAAGTTCTTTTGTTAATTATAATGTCAAATATGATGAGATGATAATATTTCCATCATTTGAGATAACAGGGAGGAAGACTGTGGCTGGAAGTGCGATTGGAGGAATGAAAGAGACGCAAGAGATGATTGATTTTGCAGCAAAACACAACATAAAGGCGGACATTGAAGTCATTTCAATGGATTATGTAAACACGGCAATGGAGAGACTTGCTAAGGCCGATGTTAGATACAGATTTGTCATAGATATTGGTAACACCTTACCTGCTACCAAGCCCTGAAGACTAACTGCTTAGTGTGCTTTCAAATATATATGTTCCACTATAATTTGGGTGTTTCATTACGTTTAAGATGTTTGAACTTTTGAATTATGGGTGGTTTTAGTGTGTGCTTATATAATGTTTTCATAAATGATGGAACAATAATTTGTCGGTAATATGTTTCTTACTCGTGGTTTCAATGATACTCACACTTGAGCGAGCAGCTAGAGGTTTTGGTTCTGAAGAATATTAAACATTTAAACTAAACAAATTTTTGAAAATAAGCTTAAACAATCGAGTTCGAGTTTAGAGAGAGGCTTCACAAATGTTTTCAAGCCCTAAACTAGTTTAGAGTTTACATTCCCCGTGTCACTCCTAAACTAGTTTAGAGTTTGAAAACATGTAAGCATGTCTTAGGACTAAAGGAGAAAATTGGACATAAACAGTAAAATAGTTTTTTTAGCATAGTTTATTTATTTATTTTTAAATAATTTTTAATATGTTGAAATAGCTTAGTTTGTTTTAATGGCTATCCAAAGCTGATCTAAATGGGCATCAATCCTGACCCAAATCAAGATCAAGGTAGAATCATCAAATATTATGTTTTTTCCAATAATAGAAATGTTACTATTTTTGCCACAAAGAAAATCTAACTAGTTCCACGATGTGCTTTGGAAGCTCCTCATCTGTGACCACGGTACGATGGACTGTACTAAACAACAAAGTTAGACATTGACATATCTTCCATAGCCAAAAAGAGGTAATTTTAGAAAAAAAAAAATGAAAGAAAAAGAAAAAAAAAAAACAAGGTATACCCCAAAGCTGTACTTGTCAGCCAATTTGATGAAACACAAACACCTACAAGTCTAGTCCCAGTGTCAACTGTAAGGAGTGCATCACCCAACTTATGATGAAACAAATTTAGCGGATCTACGTATTTTAATGATTGCATCTTCTGTAAGGCACCTTTTACAATGGGAAACATGGAGAAGGGTGAACAATTATAAGAGTATTTCTGGAAACAGTATTTGAAAGAAAAACAATTTCTTCATTCAATGAAAAAATAGTTCAAGTAAACCTTGTATACAAAGCTTAAGTGAAGAGTTGACCAACTAACTATTATAACCAATCCTTACTCTCTGCTAATGACACCTATCTCTTTTTTAACTAACTAATGACAGCTTACATAAATATATAGTATGTCAAAATATGAGCTACTATTTACATTTTGACATGCTTTACTTAGACTAACATATTTCACATGCCCCCCTCAAGTTGGAGCTTGATGGAAATCCAACAAACCCAACTTGGACAACAATTGAGAAAACAAACGTGCTGATAGTGATTTGGTGAAAATGTTAGCCAATTACAACTTGGATGGAATGTGTGATGGGAGAAATAACAAATACTAATAAATCACACAGCGGAACTTTTTCTCCCTCTGAATGAATCCTATAAAAAATCACTAAGTAACGCACAAATCCACCTTAATATATATATATATATATATATACCACCACCAATCAAATAATGAGCAAATAAAATCACTACCACATGTACAAATAACACAAGCCAATTTTTTTACATGGAAAACCTCCCCAATATGATGAGTAAAAACCACGGGACCGTAGTCCATCCAAAAATATCCACTAATAATCAAATGTGAGAGTAACTAACTGTTTTTACATCAAATAGGAACCAAAACCGAGCAATAATTATCTAGGTTCTCTAGTAACACAAATTTAAGTTTTAAATAACAAGTGAAGAGAAAAACACAAACTCAGCAGGAGGTTCTGGACTGCGTCGCTCTTCACTAGGACCTCCAAATCCGATCTGCACCGTCCAGAATTTAGAATCACGAGTGCTGAGTATACTGTCAAAATTTGAGCTCGATCCAACGGTGAAGGAAAGAGGTATTATTCTTACAAAAATACTGCGCAGACAGTGATGAAAAACTTGACAGCTCTGTTACAGGCTATATATCACACGAACGACACCTCCGTTTCCAATCTCCACTGTTCAAAATCAAGGTCCAGAAGAGATCAATGTTCTGTCCAAATTTCAGCACGATCCAACGGTTAACGAAAGAGATATTGCAGCAACTCCGAAACTGTGAGGGATGAATTTCCTTGCAGAAAACTCACTCTCTTGTTTCCTCTTCTCTTCCACACGGATTTCACTCTTTACAATTGATTTTTCTGCCTCAAACCTCTTAACTCTCACAACCACAAAACCCTAGCCTCCAATTAATAAAGGAAATCAAACTTAAATAAGGTTATAATTCCTAATCACACCAGGATTTCTATATGAGCTCAATTTAACTTGTTGAGACTTGTTGGGTCTCTACATAAGAGGGAACCCAACCCAACAATGTGTTGAGGAAGCACGAAGCCTGAACTTGTATTTGTCACAAACCAAATGACAATCAATCTCTAAATGCTTTGTCCTTTAATGGAAAACTAGATTGGCAACAATGTGAAGAGCTGCCTAGCTATCACACCAAAGATTGATAGGAAAAGAACAAGTGATATTAAATTCTGACGGAATATAGGAGAGTCGCTGCAACTCACAAACAATAGAAGCTATGTTGCGATACTCTGCCTCTACTGAAGATCGAGAGACAGTGTTTTGCTTCTTAGTTTTCCATGACATTAAGGCTAATCCCAAGAACACATAATAACTAGTGAGAGACCTCTTACTATCAGAACATGATGCCCAATCCGCATCATAGTATGCCTGCACCTATAACTGATTATTTACAGGATAAAACAACCTTCTTGATAGACAACCTTTTAAGCAACGAAGAACATGAAGAGTTGTATCCCAGTGAGCTTGACGTGGACTTCTTGTATATTGACTTAACTGCCACACGACATAAGTAATATCCGGCCTTGTAGAGCTAAGATAAAACAATTGCCACACTAGTCTTCTATACCTATAAGGATCTGGCAATAAAGAACCTGCACTATTAGCAAGTTTATATCCTTTTGGAAGAATAACTAAAACCGATTTGGCCCCTAACAATCCACATCTTTAAGAATATCTAACACATATTTTCGTTGGTTAATAGAAGTAATAGCAGCAGACCTTGCAATCTTAAGACCTAAGAAGTATTTGACATACCCAAGATCTTTAATATAAATTTAGAATGAAGAAACCTTTTAGCATATATGATTTCTATCTCATAAGTTACTGTGATCAACACATCATTTACATACACAATCAAGGCCATAAAAGAGGTAGATGTTTGTTTAACAAACAAACAATTATCATGAGATGACTGATGAAAACTATGCTTGCCTAATTGTAAGGAGAACTTATGGTTCTATTGCCTTGAGGCTTGTTTAAAACCATGTAAAGATCTTTTAAGTCTACAAATCTCTCCATTCTTTGTTGTAGTGCATCCTTGTGGGGGTTGCATGTAAACTTTCTCATCCAAATAGCCATGCAAGAAAGCATTATTGATATCTAATTGATGTATGGGCCAAGATCGAGTAGTTGCAATGGCTAAGAAAACTCTTACGGTCACTAGTTTAGCAACAGGGGAAAAGCTATCAAAATAATCCACTCCTTCCACTTAATTGTATCTCTGTGCCACAAGCCTAGCTTTGAATTTATCTAGGCTCCCATCTGGTTTCAATTTTACTTTGTAAACCCATTTTAAACCAAGGCTTTCTTCCCTTTAGGTAAAACTGTCATCTCCCATGTATTATTAGCTTCTAATGCCTCTAATTCCTTATTCATTGCTTCCACCTATTTTTTTACTATTGTTAGCTTGATTATAAAAACTTGGTTCTTGTATACTTGACACATTAGCCAAAAACTCTATATATGCAAGGGAAAAATCTATAGATTTATGATATGGAAATGTATTTGGCATGTAATGAGAGGATTGAGGGGTGGACTCGACTGTAAAATCATTGACAATTGATGTTGTGACAAGTTGTATAGTGTTTGACACAAAATCCTTTAACCAACTAGGTTTATGTCTGACTTTAGTGCTTTGTCTAATGGGTTTAGAAGATGATTGAACTATGGTTAAAGGACTTGAGTGTGCAGGGGCAGTACCTAATATATAAGGTAGTGTGTGATGATGTGACTCAACATTTAAGTAGATAAAGGAGAAATGTGTGCATCTTCATTAACAAAAACAACAGGTAAAGAAACCAAAGAAGATGCATTAGATGTGGTCTTAAAAGGAAATTCTTTTACTGGAAATCATATCTCTTGAAGTACAAATAATATGAGAGCTCATGTTAGAAACCTTGTAAGTCTTTTGAGCATTCCTATATCTAACAAAAATGCATTTTAAAGCTCTTGGATCAAATTTATCCCTATGAGGATAAATATTTGTAGCACAATAAAGACGGCCAAAGGTTTTAAGAAACTCATATTTAGGTAATTTTCCATAAAACACCTTATAAGGACTTTTTCATTGAAGAATTGAACTAAGAAGTCTATTTATGATGTATGCTACTGTCAAAAGTGACTCACCCTAAAACTTTTTAGCAAATGTCATTGAAACCAGAGTGACCTTGCTATTTGAAGTAAATGTTTGTGTTTTCTCTCACACAACACCATTTTGTAGTGGATTGTAAACACAAGATTTTTAACGTAAAAGTCCCAGTTGAGAAAATATATTTTGACACTCTTGATTTACAAATTTAGTTCCATTGTCACTTCTAACTTATTTAATTTGCACACCAACCTGATTGTTGATCATTTTTAAAAACTTTTCTAAGGTTTGAGCTATTAGTTACTTGTGTGATAACAAAAAAACCTAAGTAGCTCTGTTGAAATCATCAACAATAGCAAGCATATAGTGTGATCCTGAAAGTGAAGCGTGCTTATATGGTCCCCAAAGATTCATGTGTATTAAATCAAAAACTTGGTTTGAATGAATTTGACTTTTTGGAAAGGATAATCTTTGTTGTTTAGAAATGGGACGAACATCACAGGGTTTATAATGAACATCATTATCTATGAAAGGCAAATGACTTAATATACTATAAGAAGCATGCCCAAGTCTTTGATGTCAGATAGAATTGAAAGAAGTTGCAATTTTATTTACGTAACAATTGTCAATACATTCAAGACTCTCTGAATCAAAAGCTACATTATTTATTTTCACAATATGCATATCTTGTGCTTTGTAAGACAACAATGCTTCATTTGTAAAACTGGATTTATCTAACACATACAAGTTCCCTAACACTCAACCAATTGCCAATATCTTTTCAGTCCTTAGGTCCTATAAAACATAAATGTACGATGGAATATGAACTTAATTTATGCAGTTTTTGAAAGGTTATTAGCAAATAATAAGTTGTATTTGAAGGTAGGTACATGTAAGGCACTTGTTAGTGTCACTTTGGGATGTAGAGTTACTTTACCAATATGATGAACCTATTTACTGGTTCCATCTAGTAAATAGGTAGGGGTTTTTTATGTCAAAACAATTGGGTTATCCATGTTTTACAGATTAGAACACATATGGTTTAAGACTTTTGTGTTAACTATCCAAGTTCCTAGTTATAAACAATTAAGTGTATACAAAGAGTAATTTAGAATGGTACCTGCAAAATCTCCTATGTTTGCAAGATTGACATCATTATTGCTTCTACAACCTTTCCTTTCATAAACTTTGCCACTTCATGTTGTATCATATTTGTCGTAGTAATTGTCCACTTATTTCCTTTAGCAGCCATAGATTCATGGTCATCATCTAGTGGTGTTCCTACTAAATTGGCCCTTTCCTTGCCCTATGGTTTCCCTTTTTGTTCTTTCTACTACTTGTACCAATCTGGATAACCATGAAGCTTAAAACAAGTCTCTTTTTCATGGCCATTGTTTTTGCAAAAATCATAGTACCTCTCTCCTTTTTTTCCAAAATCTTTCTTCTTATACTCTTTTTTATTCACCCTTTCTTTCTTAAAACTCTACCCCTTAGCAATCGTAGATGTGTTTTCAACATTGTCATTGGAACTAACATGTACCTTCCTTTGCTTTTCAATCCACAAGACCATAGAATAAGCCTTGTTCACACTTGGCAGTGGATCCAGCAATAAAACCTGTTTTCCAATGTGATCATAAGTGTCATTTAGACTTATCAAAAACTGCATTAAGCGATTAGAATTTGAAATCTCAATGACTAACTTTGCAACTCTACATGTACATTATGGAATGGGCATCAAACATGTGAGTTCATCCCACAATTTCTTTAGTTTAGTATAGTACTACATTACATATAAGTTTCCTTAAGAAATCGAACTAATCTCTCTCTCTAATTGACAGAGCAATGACCCATTACATTCACCAAACCTTTCTTCTAACTCATTCCAAAGTTCTTGAGCCGAAGTTGTACACAAAAAGGCCTCCACAATTTCTTTCAAAATTGAATTAAGAATCCATGAAGTCACCATACAATCTACCCTATTCCATTGCTCATAATCAAGTAACTCCTTATAATACATTTTACATTTTCCATTAATAAGCCCTAATTTCACTTTGACTCTTAAGGCAATCCTCATTGATCTTCTCTGAGAGAGGTATTTGTTTACTTGTCAATGGTGTCAAAACCAATTGCATGCCTGGATGATCCAAGTTCAGCAAATACAGAAGATCTCTATTGTTGAATGACCTCACTTCGACTGTATCCTCACCTTCGGTTCCTCGATTCGATCTAGTTATTGAATTACTCATGTTGCTTGTTATAACTACTATCGAACAAGCAAGACAAAAACTCCAAGACTCGGCCTTTAAGAGTGTTGTTTTTATTAAAGAGTAAAGCAGAGAAAAAAAATAATAGAAGGAGGAATATGAGCAGTTGAATAATTTTATTAAAGATAACTTCGACTTAAATACAAATGAAATATGCTAGAATAAAGGATCATGATAGCCCACTACTTTAAGTAAAATAACAACTAAGCAAAAAAATAGGAACTAATAACCCACTAATAGAGTAAAAAAAAAAACTAGTTGAAACAAACTTTGACATATTCCTAAGGCACGTTTTCAACACTCCTCCTTGCTTTGAAAGCTACAAACTCCAAGTTTATTCCTCAAAAACTCGAACCTGCTAAGTGAAAAAGACTTAGTAAAAATATCAGCAGCTTGATCCTCTGTTTTGCAATAAACCAGACTTATATCTCCATTTTCCTACACTTCTATCAAATAAAACAATTTGACATTGAAATGTTTGGTCTTTCCATGGAACACAGGATTATGTGAGATAGAAATTGCTGCTTGATTGTCCACCAAGATTTATGTGCCTTGGTATTGTTTCAAATGCAGGTCCACTAGGATATTCCTCAACCAAATGACTTGATTAGCAGTTGCTATTGCTACAATGAACTCAGCTTCTGCTGTTGATTGAGCTACTATTTCTTGCTTCTTGGAACACCAAGAGAAAACATCTGAACCCATATTGAAACAATACCCTGAAGTACTCTTCATATCATCCAAAGAACCTGCCCAATCACTATCAGAATAATCAAATAATCTGAATTCTTGTGCTTTGTAATACTTCACTCCATAGTTAACAGTTCCTTTTATGTACCTTACAATTCTTTTTGCTGCCTTCAAGTGTAATTCACTTGTACAATGCATGAATCTTGACAGAATACTTACTGCAAATAGGATGTCAGGCCTTATTGCTGTAAGATACATTAAACACCCAATTAATCCTCTAAACTTCATCAACTTTATCAGCTTCATCCTCTTTGCTAAACTTCTCTTTTTGATTCATAGGAGTGTTCATTTCTCTGCAATCATCAAGGTGGAATTTCTTGAGAATTTCTTTTGCATACTTCTTTTGAAAAATAAAAATTCCATGCTTCCTTTGAGTGATCTCCATACCTAATAAATAGGTCATGAGGCCAAGATTTGTCATTTCAAAAACATTCATCATTTCTTGCTTAAATTCATCAATGAGTGTTGTATTACTTCCTGTTACCAAAAGATCATCAACATACAAAGAAATAATTAGAATTTCCACACCAGAATGCTTAACATAGAGCGTTGCTTCTGATAGGCTTTTTTGAAAACCCAAACTCAACAAATGATCATTAATTCTACTGTACCAGACCCTCGAAGCTTGCTTTAAGTCGTAAAGAGCCTTTTTTAGCAAGTAAACTTTGTCTTCCTGGTTTTTGATTACAAAGTCTTCTGGTTGATCAACATAAATCTCCTTCTGCAAAAATCCATTGAAAAAAGCTGATTTGACATCCATATGAAACACTTGCCATCCCTTTTGTGCTGCAATGGCAAGTAGCAATCTGATTGTATCAAGTCTCGCAACAAGAGCAAAAGTGTCAGAATAATCAATCCCAAATATTTGTGCGTAACCTTTCACCACAAGCATTGCTTTGTACTTGTTTACAAATCCATCAGGATTGAATTTCGTTCTAAACATCCATTTGACATCGATGACATCTCTGTCATGAGGTTTTCGAACCAATTTCCAAGTCTGATTTTTTTCAATCATGGACAGCTCTTCTTGCATTGCGGCCAACCATTTTTGGTCCCTCATAGCTTCCTCAAAGCTTGCAAGTTCACACACTGCTACCTTGCACAATGCTACATTACTTTTTTGATAGATGTCAGAGAGCAATCTAGTGCCTCTAACAGATGGATCATCTACTGTGTCTTGAAGTACTAGCAGAGGATTTTAATTCTCGATTGAGTCATTCCAACTCCATTTTTCATCCTTCATGAAGTACACATCTCTACTGATAAGGATTTTCTCTGTCTGAGGTTGAAAAATCCTATAAGCTTTAGAGATTGTGTTGTAGCCAATAAATATTCGAGGTTCTGCTCTTTTGTTAAGTTTATCACGTTTAACCTGAGGTACATGTGAGTAGCATGAACAACCAAATATTTTTAAAAAATCCAAAGAGGGTTTGAAACCAAACCAAGCTTCAAACAGTGTTTGATTTTTCAGAGCTCTTGTTGGCAGCCTATTTTGAATGAACACAACAATATTTGTAGCTTCAGCCCAAAATTTCTTTGGTTAGCCTTTTTTTATGCAGTATACACCTAGCCATCTCCATGATTGATCTATTTTTCCTTTCACTCACTCCATTTTGCTGAGGAGTGTAAGGAGTTGTGAGCTGATGTTCTATTCATGTCTCTGTACAAAATTGTTGAAACTGATCTGAGACGTACTCCTTCCCATTATCAGACCTTAGGATTTGAATAGTACAGTTGCTTTGGTTTTCAACATGAGCTTTGAATTTCCAGAACACCTCTGTAACATTTGATTTGTATCTAAGAAAATAAATTCAGCACATTCTAGTTAAAGCATTTATAAAAATGATATAATAGAGACTTCCTTTTAGGGATGGAGTTCTTTGTGGTCCAGCAAGATCAGTGCGAACTAGTTGAAGCTTTTGTGTGGCCCTCCAGACACTTTCAGGGAATGGTTGCCTTATCTGCTTCCCAAACTGACATGCTTCACAATCAATTAATTTTGCTGTTAAGATAGGTATTCCACGAACAAGTTGATTTCTTAGCATGTAGTTCATTCCTGAATGATGGAAAGGACCTAACCTCCTGTGCCAAAGATCAGTTGAGCTTGCAGTAGCTAGGAAGGTAGCTTGCTCCTCCTTCATTGGATCAAATGAAAAACTCTTGCTCCTCATTTTGACCTTGAACATTTCCTGGCTTGTTGGATCCTTGATTATGCAACATTTGTCTTCAAAAATAATGTTGAATTCTTTCTCAAGTAGCTGTCCAACACTGAGTAAGTTTTGATTAATATCAGGTACATATAGAACATCAGTAAGAGTTTTTGTACCTGAGAGACTTGTTATAGCTACAGTGCCTTTTCCTTTTACTGGAATGTGTTCACCATTTCCAATTTTGACCCATTTAATATTGGTGCTCCCCAATTCTTTGAACAGCTCTCTGTCATAGATCATATGGTTGGTGCAGCCGCTATCAATTAATCAGGATTCACATGAGTTACTATTGAAAAAACAAGTTGCAACAAAAAGCTGATCTTCCTCCTCTTGGATAGCATTTTTTGCTTCAACAGCTTGTTGTTGAATTTTCGCTTTGCATATTACTGCCTCATGCCCCATTTGGTTGCATTTATTGCATCTTGCATTAGGCCTCCTCCAGCATTTGAAATGAGAATGAGATTTGCCATCACAATCTTTACAAGGTGGAAATTTTTCCCTTTTGCTGCTATTGTTATTAAAAGTAGCTTCTTCACTTGCAACTATGTCCTTGTTTTTCTTTTTCTTTCCCTTGCCACGAAATTGGTGCTTTGATGACAGAGTTCCTTCAACGGTACCCTCTTGTCTTATTAGTCTTCTCTGTTCAGTGGCCTGCAAAGCATGAAGCACTTCTGCCAAAGTAATACTCGGGAGATCCTTAGTATTCTCTAAAGTAGAAATTGAGGCTTCAAATCTCTCGGGTACAGTTACAAGAAGCTTTTGAACAATTTTAGAATCAAAAAGTTCAGTGCCAAGTAATCTTACTTGATTTGCAATTTTAAAAAGCTTGTCAAAATATTCTTTAACAGTTTCCGACTCCTTTATCTTAAGTACTTCAAATTCTCTGATAAGATTCAACACTTTCATGCCTTTAATCCTTTGATCACCTTGATATTCATCTCGAAGGTAATTCCAGATGGCATTTGCTGATTCTAGATTCATAATTCTAGTGAAAATTGAAGGTGAGACTGCTGCAAAAAGAATGGCCTTTGCCTTTGTTTTCTTTGCTTTTCTATCTTTGTGGTTTCTGAGTTGAGCCATTGTGGGGTTATCTGGTAGAGCTGGAACATGAAAATCTGCATCTTCCACAGCATCCCAAACGTCCAAGGCTTCAAGATAGGCTTCCATACGCACTGCCCAGATCTGATAATTCTCCCCATCGAATGTTGGTGGAGCAATCTGAGAGAAACCTGCCTCAACATTCATGGCTTAAAGGTTTAATTTCTGTAAAGGTAGGGTCAATGTATAGGTGCTCTCAAAAACTCACTAAGACACTCACAGGTCCCTCAAGAAGAGGGCTCTGATACCAAATGTTGTTTTTATTAAAGAGTAAAGCAGAGAAAAAAATAATTTTATTGAAGATAACTTCGACTTAAATACAAATGAAAGATGCTAGAATAAAGGATCATGATAGCCCACTACTTTAAGTAAAATAACAACTAAGCAAAAAAATAGGAACTAATAACCCACTAATAGAGTTAAAAAAAACTAGTTGAAACAAACTTTGATAGATTCCTAAGGCACGTTTTCAACAAAAAGAAACAATTAGAAGTATCTCTTACTAGTTCCGAATCGACCCGCTCTGATACCACGAACAATCATAAGAGTATTTTTGGAAACAACATTTGAAAGAAAAATGATTTCTTTATTCAATGGAAAAATAGTTCAAGTAAACCTTATACACAGAGATGAAGTGAAGAGTTGACCAACAAACTATTCTAATCAATCCTTACTCTTTGCTAATGACACCTGTTCTTTTTCTAACTAACTAATGACAGCCTACATAAATATATAGTATGTCAAAATATGAGCTAATATTTACATGCTAATTTACTTATAGACTAACATATTTCACAAAGGGCTTTTTGTGAGAGTGGGAAGGGAATGCCAACAGAGGAAAGTTGCTAGGAGCTGTCAAAGCTTGTAAGGAAAGGTTGTCTAGTGCTACTACCTAAGTTGTGCGTTGTGAAGTTTAGGCTAGGGTTTGTGCCCGATTTTCTCCTTCAGTCTTTTTATTTAAGACTTGCTTACATGTTTGTTTATATTTTTGATGTAACTTAGTGTTAATGTAAAGTTCGGGGCCTTGGCTTTGGAGCTACACCATCAAGAACGGCTTTACAATAACATGATCAATTATACCATGTACACCTTGAAAAAGGATTGAGTGATCCCAAAGTGAAATTTGTTGAATTTCAAACTCGTTACTTTCAATAGATGTTAATGCTTGATGTACAAATTGGCTAATCTTTGCTCTCATGTGAAACCATGAACAATTTTAGCATATCTACTTGTTTCACTGAAATGTTTCTTCTATTGTTTGAGTACTTGTGTGTTTGCATAAGTGTTAATGGATGACTGACAATTTGACAACTGAAGTTATTCTTTATCCCTCATACGAGCTTCAACTTTTAAGCAGCTCAAGTTAGGATATTTGGTCATAATAGAAAAACCTGGATATTTTGTGGTTGATTTGCTTGCGTTGTATTTTACTTATTGCCCCTGCGCCAATATGGCCCTCTTTGAGCTGTCTTAGAATATCTTCTCTCTGCAAGTGTGAATTATTTGTTTTGTAACGGTTAATGAAGCATGATATCAGAAGCAAAACTGTTGTTATAATAATCAACAAATTAAACTTAGGATGTTTTTTAGTCACAAGTTGTATCTCTCCACCATAATGCTTATTGTGACTATGCATTCTTCATTTGTCACTGCAACCTAATTATAGCTAGTCATAGCTGTGTTAGGAAGTAAAGTTGTTGATTAAACCATAAAGTGGTCCATAAAGGTATTTGAGGAAAAGTTTAAGCTATAAAAACAGGGGAAAAACAGAGAACTTGAGATACTATTAATGGACATCTGTTGATTATTTATGCTCACTTCTGATATCTAATACAGCTCCTGTTAGTATTATTATCTCCTACTCTTCATATCTCTAACTGTCCTTGATATCCTCTCCTATATCCACAGAGCCAAAAAACCAAGACATAAAAACACTACTCTGGTAGTATTTATCTTCTACTTTTCATGTCTCCAACTGTCCGTGTCTTGATCTCTTCTCCTACATCCAAAAAGCCACAAAACTAGAATACAGAAACACAGCTCCTGGTACTAAATCATTAGTCAAAACCAACTTCTCATAGTCACATTATTGTTAACAGCGCAAGTTTCTTAACTAATCAAAGACCAACAACAGCCAGTCCCTTAATGTCTACTAAGCATTGCTTCTCATATCAGCCCGTATTAAAGCTACGATTCTTAGCGTTGACATGACATTCTAAAGAGATGCTTGTATCTGGTAAATGTGTATTTAATTTTCTTAATGTATTATTATTTTGTTCGATTAATTAATATATATCTCTTTTATATTCAATATAACAACCTCAATTTTGCTTTTTAGATTCAATAACAACCTACAATCAATAATAATCAATTTTCCCTTGTCCAAAACCATACCCACCCATTATTTTTTCCTTCATTCTTTTCTCTTTGGTATTTTTCTCCATAGAATATGTAACTCTCTCTGCTAAGTAGCCAATTATAGAATGGTCCGAAGCCAAACACAAATGTTGTTTTACTTTACAAAAGCCAAAAGAAAATTTTTACCTTTTCATATTTTCTTTTCTTTTTAAAAGGCCTTTTCTTGTTTTCAGTCTATGTACATGGATGTATACATATCTTTATTCCTCCACAGCCATATAATAATATTAGCAACTTGTCTCACTTTTATCAGCAAATCAATCAACCACGATTTGCTTTTACATTCAATAATATTTTTTCCTTCGTATATTCATTTCTCTTTTATATTTTTTCTTGAAACTAGGTAAACACCTAGCTACAGGTAAACACCTAGCTACCTAACACTCTTTTTTAAGTATTTAATTAAAGAATGGTCCAAAGCCAAACAAAAATATTGTAATTAGGTTTATATAATAAGAAAATTTTGAATAAATTTATATTGTAAAGTGATATACAAATATACCTTACATTACAAACTATAAAACAAAAATCTTAAAAAATAAAGGTCCTATATCTTTTAATCTAAGATGGTTCATCTTCATGATAATATGAAAGATTAAGTGAAGGATGCATAATTACGTTGATTAATTGATTTCTTCTGTTACACAATGGCATAAGATTTAACATACTTCTTTTATTGAACTAAAATCTGCAGCACATAACAAAGCAATGTTAACCTTCGACTTCATGATACAAAGAAAATAATTTCTACCTTGGCTCACCATGTGTGTCAGCAATTCGCAGCCACAATGCTTCATGCCTCCTATAAATAATAAGAGGTCAACAAAGAAATGTGAACCTTGGACTGCATGATGACAAAGAAATTTCTACCTTGGCTCACCATGCATGTCAGCAATTCGTAGCCACAATCCTTCATCCTCCTAATAAATACACACAACTACAAATTATGCACTCAGTTCTCGATACATTTTAAGCTTCAGATCCGCATTATTTTCTACGAGATTATAAGAAAATAAAAATAAAAACTAAAATAAAATTAATGGGAGAATCAGCGGAGCTAATGCAACCAAAGAAGGCCTTTGGATGGGCTGCCAGGGACTCATCTGGTGTTTTCTCTCCTTTCAATTTCTTTAGAAGGTTCTTTCCCTAACTCTTTTTTCTGTAGAAGAGTTAGTGTATTAAGTCAGAGGCTTATTAACTTGTTAACTTTTTAATTTTTGAAAAATATAATTTAAATTCAAGATCAATTTAGTTGACAAGGGAGACGTAGAGTTATCATCAAACTATCCTTATCATACAAAATGATTTTTTTTTTTTTAAAAAAAAAAGGTTTATTATTAGCATATAAAATAATTTTGAATAACATGATTTAAAATGCAAGGCAACAGGTGAGAAGGATATGATATTCAAAGTGCTTTACTGTGGTATATGCCATTCAGATCTTCACATGGCTAAAACGAATGGGAAAAGGAGTGGAGCGCTAGCTACCCCCTTGTTCCCGGGTGCGTTTGTTTATTTCCAAGCAGCTCGTGAAAATCAACTTATTTATGTTTATGACAACCCACTTTTCTTTCAAATAAAAAAAAATAAAAAATCACATGTGAGTGGGGCATAATAAGGCTATGATGGATTTATATTTTAATTTAGATTTTTTTTTCCTGTTTAACTTCAATAAATTTTATGGACTTTTATTAATTTTATGGATTTTTAATATTTATATAATAAGAAACACGGCATCCCAACAAACTATATATATATATATATATATTAACATAAAAGTATCCATGGTATATAAACCCTTAGAAAAAATGAAATTATTAATTACGTTTTGTTTTTAAAAGATTTGGAAAGCATAGCCAAAATATGTTTAGAGTTCATTCTTTTATATAGTACTAAAAGATGTAAAATTTTTAGATAATACCAGATAATTCATGAATGAGAGACAATATTTACAAACAAATAAATAATTCACATGCGAACTAACACCTATCTCAAAAGCAAATAAAGATTCTAAAAGAAGACATTATTTTAATTTGATATTAGTTTCAAATCTCATACCAATTTTACTTTGACCTACTAATTAAATCACAACATGCTTAATGTAAGTTATGCAACCTGCCTTGGCATTTGTGTTTTTGGTTTTTTATCAATGATCCCCCTTTGAAATAATTTGGAAAGTACTAGGAATATCCTGTATGTAACAGTCCTCAGCAGCATATCTTTTGTTTCTTCTCTCGATACATATGTAACGAAGAAGAGAGACGCAATTTGCATGTATACTGCATCAAACCTATCAAATTTTCTATTTACTCATGAAAGGATTTCGATAAATAGTGCAGGCATGAGATTGTGGGTGTAGTCACAGAGGTTGGAAGCAAGGTAGAAAAGTTCAAGGTTGGAGACAGAGTGGGTGTAGGGTGCCTCGTTGGATCATGTCACTCCTGCGACAACTGTGCCAACAATCTCGAGAATTACTGCCCCAAAATGATGGTTACATATGGAGCAAATTATTATGATGGAACCACCACATATGGAGGCTTTTTTGACATCATGGTTACCGACGAATATTTCGTGGTCCGTATTCCCGAAAGCCTCTTCCTCTTGATGTTGAAGCCCCTCTTTTTTGTGCTGGTATCACAGTTTACAGTCCCTTGAGATATTATGGACTAGACAAACCTAGAATGCACGTGGGTGTCGTTGGCTTGGGTGCACTAGGCCACGTAGCAGTTAAGTTTGCAAAAGCTATGGGTGTCAAGGTTACTGTGATTAGTACCTCTCCGAGCAAAAAGAAAGAAGCTATGGAACATCTTGGTGCTGACTCATTTTTAGTTAGCCGGAACCAAGATGAGATGCAAGTAATTAATTTGGTTTGAACATTTTGGTTATTAATATGTATGTGCGTTATAGTTTTGATGATCAAACTGAGTACTCATTACTCGTTAAGTTGTCAACCGACTAATGATTAGTGAGTCCTGAAACATTGACTACAGTAACTTGGTTAGCTCATGTATTTAATGTGTTTATGTTTCCTGTGCAGGGTACAACCAGTATGATGGATGGAATCATTGATACTGTATCTGCACCACAAACACTCCTACCTCTGATTGGACTACTGAAAACTAATGGAAAGCTTGTTCTTGTTGGACTACAAAAGCCACCGGAGTTACCTGTCTTTCCTTTGCTGATGGGTGAGCCATTCGATGCTATTAGCTTGAAATTGTGGTTAATGTTTTCTAATCTGTAGTTGTAGCTAACAACTGTAATGGAATGTAGGGAGAAAAATGGTGGCAGGTAGTGCCACTGGAGGAATGGAGGAAACTCGAGATGATTAATTTTGCAGCCAAACACAAACATAGGTGCAGACATTGAAGTCATACCATCTATTATGTGAATATTGTCATGAAACGTCTTCTGAAATCTTATGTAAAGTATAGATTTGTTATTGACATTGGAAATATATTGAAGTCTACCTCATAATTTTCCTAGTATCGAGTCAATGAGTATGACAATTTTGTAATTTTCAAAACTACTGTGTTTTATTCTAGTCTATTTGATAAATTTGTATCATGAAAAATAAATAATTCGATGAAATTATTCATGCGAGGATAATTTTATATTTTTGAATTTGTACGATAATTTTCTCAAATTGCCTTATATACTTAATGTTGTCGGATACTCTCTTCATAAACAATTTTTTATTGAATTTTTGGTAATATCATCTTGGACAAAATGAATGCTGATCGTAATTTCGGCCCGTGCTTTCACATTTCCAATGAAAATTTCCAAAAACGTCTTTATGGTTTAAGAAAATACCAATTACTTTTTGTTGTTTCTAAATGGACCAAAAATCTCCCTCGTCTTTTCAAAAGTACCAAAAACATCTATCAATTTAGATGTCTATTAGTCTTTGTTAGTTTATTAAGAGACAATTTTAACTTTTGAATGAAAACTAAAGTTATTATTTTTAAATAAAATAAATATTTTTTTAAAAAAAAAGTGATGTCTATGTCCATATGTCGTTTATCTAAAAAAATGGATAATTGACATATTTCCAAAATAATTAGGATGAGGAAAAAAAAAAAAAGAACTTCAAGAAAAACAAAAAAAACAAAGACACATAGAGATGCAAATTTGGATCTCTATGCCCGGAAACAAATTTGGGTCCCCATTTCCCAAATTTCAATGCCCATGGCTAGATATGGAGACCTACATTTGGGTCTCTATTTCATCATTTACAATCGTAGAGATCCAAATTTGGGTCTCCCTTTGAGACAAAATAGATTTTCAAATTTGAGTCTTCATTTATGAATATAGAGATCCAGACTTAGGTCTTTATTTCAAACAAATAGCATGAAGATTAGATTTTGCTTTGTAAAATATTAACTTTATTAAAAATATTTAATTTTAGATTTTTTTATTTAAAAGTACAAAAGTCAAAACTAATGGAAACGACCATAAATTGAATTGAGGGATGTTTTTGGTATTTTCGAAAAAATTAGAGAGGTTTTTGATCCATTTGGACATGACCCAAAAAATAATCATTGGTATTTCCTGAAACTATTGGTAGGCTTTGGGAATTCCCTCTTTTCTAAATTCATCCCTCGTACTGTGGTACTTGGAGCTTTGGTACATGTGACTTTTAACTTTATTAAAAACAATTTTAACCATGAACATGGTTTTCAAAAAGTTATCATAAAATATACCATGTTTTAGCACCGGTGGCTATGTATCACTCATCTTTAAAAGATTTGAGATTTAATTCTCATCAATGGTATATTATAATTTATATAAATAATTTTCTCTCTTTATAGTAGCAATAATTGTCATGAATTGGTATATTATAATTTATATAAATAATTTTCTCTCTTTATAGTAGCAATAATTGTCTTCCATTCATGGGGATAGTTATTTGGACTATAAAAATATTTTTTAATTTCAATAAATCCTAACAATAAATAATTTGTTTAATCTCAACATATTATAATAGTTTAATAAAATATTTAGTGTAACTTGAAAAAAAACAAAACAATTATTATAAAACTAATGGAGCCATCTATCATTATTTTATTCTCTTATCATCCATTATATACAAATGGTTTTAATCAATAAAGCCTATTGTTTATAAGATTCTTTTCAGTTCAAATTGGAAATTCAAACTAAATGCTTTTAATTCGATTAAATAAAAATAAAAGTTTATACAAGTGCTTCAAATCAAAATTTATGAGATGTTTACAAAATACTCCTTTACATACATGTGCCCAAGTTCAAATGAAAGACTTATTGACAATTTTGCGTGGTATGCAACGTCGTACTTATAAATACTTTTTTATATCCAAGTGAATCACTTTTATGAAGTACATCACTTTACTCCGTCTTCCATTTGTTTATCATCTATAA
The DNA here is from genome assembly GCA_019925255.1 of Litchi chinensis. NCBI lineage: Eukaryota > Viridiplantae > Streptophyta > Magnoliopsida > Sapindales > Sapindaceae > Litchi > Litchi chinensis. The sequence goes on from CM034471.1 coordinate 9,237,903, forward strand.
GTCAAAATTAATCGATTTGAAGTTTTTTGGATTTAAATCTTTAAATTGATGCGAAGTGTATTACAGATCAAAAGTTTGAGAACTACACAAATGGTATTAGAAATAAATAACTCAAAAAGTGATCTGGGTTAATAATTTTATTAGATTTGAACCAAAATCAATGTTGTTTTACACCTTTACACTTTAACTAATCCAAAAATTTAGCAAATGCTATTTGATAGAAAAAAATAAAGGAAAAAAAATTTGAAAATTTCCAATTACTCCCTAGAGGTGTGATTATTGGCTAGGCTAGGCTAGGTTAGTCTAGTCTAGTTCAGTTTGAGTCTAATTTAGGTCAGACTGCTTCCATGTAGTACCAAATTTAATATTAGCCTAATTTTCAAAAATCTGAATGTAGATGGCGGGTTGAGTTCGGTTCCAAACCGGGAAAAATTCCACTAGCACAATAAATTAATTTTTTATAAATAATCTTAAATTTAAAGGAGAAATAATAATAAAACAAATTAATTTAGCTTAACAGGTGTGTGACAGTTCATGCATTATCAATCTTTAATATAAGAGTAAAGATTCCCTATTAATCTTTTATTGATGATAAGCGTTTTATATAAAGAGTATAAATTTAAAATGATGTATTAAAAAAAAAAAAATCAAGCAATCTTGACCCTTCATTGTTAAACAATACTGCATCATTAGATTGTAAAAGTATGAAAATAATTTTCGAATATTATTAAACTCATTAACTTTATATATTTAAATCATACAGGTGTTGGGTCCCACAGAGGCCATGACCCCGCCAATCAATCAACTTTCAACATTCAAGATAACTTTTTAGTCTAATACCATAAATGTAATAAGTTTCTACTCTCTAATAGGTCGCTTCAAAGCCAATCAACTTGTGACAAAATTTCATCACACCTTTCAACACCTTAGCTCCCAACCATGGAAAGCATTTATAATGAATGGCTATTTGTGTCAAATAAAATTATTCTACGGTTCTGTACCTAAAATGAAATAAAAAATATCTACATAAAGTTATCATGTGTGATAGACCATTTTTTTTAATCTACAATTATCAACAACTTAAGAGACCATAGGTAATAAATGCTAGTACTTGCAACGACGCTTGCAAAAACAATTTAATAGAGTCATTAACTATTACATTGAACCAGGGCACGGTTTTAATTCTCACACGTACAAAACTAGACATTAATATATCAAATTAACAACACGCTCAAGTACCGCTATGCTACATACAGAAACGAAACCAAACCGGTAGCAATTTAAGCGAGAGAGACTTGTAACCATGATCCTAACGATTTCATTTAATCATTAGTTATTTTAGTTTTCTTCAAAGACAAAATAACTACTCAAAAATAAATCACAGCATAGATAGTAGACCCCTTTTGGACTCCAAAGTCACTACATAATACGCATTCTTGGAGGAATCAAATTTAAGATGTAGACTTCAGTGTGGTTTCAATATCAATAACAAATCGATACCTAACATCTGCTTTCTCAAGACGTTTCATGGCAGTGTTCACGTAATCAGCTGATATAACCTCAATGTCTGGCCTTATGTTGTGTTTGGCTGCAAAATCAATCACCTCTTGGGATTCCTTCATCCCTCCAATGCAACTACCTGCAACTATTTTTCTCCCTGTATTCCATCACAAATTTACAGTAGTCAGCTACACTTCCAAAGCAGAAATATATTAGCTAAAACATCGAGTTGGCAGTACTTCATGCTCACCCATTAACACCGGAAAAACTGGTAGCTCTAGTGGCTTCTCAGGCACACCCACTAGAACAAGCTTTCCGTTAGTTTTTAGTAATCCAATCAATGGCACCAAAGCGTGTGGTGCAGAGACTGTATCGATGATTCCATCCATTGTACTCATTGCAGCCTGCATAGGAAACATAAACATAATAATAATAATAATAATAATAAAGGAACTAACCAACTTATTACACAATACAAGAATTGAATCATGTGATGTACTATAACTAAATGCTCAAGCCAAATTACCTGCATCTCATCTTGCTCATGGCTAACCAAAAAGGAGTCAGCACCAAGACGTTCAATAGCTTCTTTCTTCTTGTTAGGAGAGGTACTAATCACAGTAATCTTAACACCCATAGCTTTTGCAAACTTAACTGCAACATGGCCTAGTCCACCCAACCCAACCACACCCACATGCATGCCAGGTTTGTCAAGTCCATAGTATCTCAGGGGACTGTAAACTGTGATGCCGGCACAAAGTAGAGGGGCACTAACATCAAGAGGAAGGTTGTCTGGAATACGGACCACAAAGTGTTCGTCGGCAACCATAATGTCAGAGTAGCCTCCATATGTGGTGGTTCCGTCATAGTATTTTGCTCCATACGTAAGTACCATTTTGGGACAGTAATTCTCAAGATTATTGGCACAATTATCACAAGAGTGACACGATCCAACCAAGCAGCCTACACCCACTTTGTCTCCAACTTTGAACTTCTCTACCTTGCTTCCAACTTCTGTCACCACACCGACGATCTCATGTCTGCAGTGATGCCAAATTCAGAGTAACATGAATTTTTAATAGGACTAATTAATTGAGCATACCAACGAAATTGTGGCTATCGTTAGAAGATGGGTTGAAAAATAGAGTGGATGAGAATTAGCGAGCTCAGGTACCTTGACGAACGATTAACGTGTTGTCCAGGTCAGGAGAACTATATATCCCTATGTCTTCGTCCTTTCATACTTTGTGTTCATATTAAAAAAAAATAATAAAAAATTACATATTTAATGCTAGAAGTTACACATACATATATATATTTTATACGTATACAACTCTTAACATTAAATTAGATATCTATCAGAATCTATTGATAAGATCTGCTTTTGGAAATCTACTCCTAGAACCAACAAAGGGTAACCTACAAATATGTGAAAAAATTGTCACACACACTATGACCGGGGTGAAGATCAAACTAGTCTTTTGATGGGTAGGTTGAGTGTGCATTTGGTGGGGTGTGCCTTTAGTTATATATTAAACAATTAAAAATGAAAAAAAAAATGTTATAATTATTTTTTAGACACTGTAATGGTTAATCAAACAGTAAATATAAATTTGTTTATGTGAAGTTTGGATTGTTATGAATATGATTTATTTTCGGGAGACTTGTTAACAGGGCCCTTAAGGTATTATATTTTAGTTGTTATACATAAACAAAGGTATCATTTCTCCATAACTTTTTTTATTCACATCATCCCTGATGGAAGTGATCGAGTTCAAGTCTTTCCTTTGTTCTAGAACATAAGTTATAGATAGTTTTTTTTTTATCTCAATTGAATCTCCTCTTCCTACTCCTATAAATATATATATACATATATATATATATATATATATATGTTTGTTCATACTCCGACTACTTCCCCAAGTTAATGACATGTTTGGCACAGTATCCACAAATGGAAAGGCTTTTGCAGATAATTTTCCAAAGTAAAATTTCTACAAACAGAACCTTTTTTTTTTTTAGGGTAAAATAGAGCTTTTACTTTTATTATATTTCTTTGTCTAATTGTATGTGAAAACTTTTATTGAAAATATATCATCGTTTTAAAAACAGGTTTCGACCCAATAACTTGTTTGGTTGTCTAGTGTAAAATTGTTTTTTTTTTTTTAGATATAGTGTAAAATTGTTTTGATATCATTAGATTATAAAGTAATTGGATCACAGTTTCTGTTAAAAAAACGGTCGAAATGAAACTACTGTAATATTATGAGGTTGTCGTTTATGGACTTTATTTTTACAGAAGAAAACCTCAGAAAGGTCTTATGGAAAATCAAATTAGAAAGTAAGTTTGTAAAGTTCTGAAAAAGATTTTGGAGTGGCAAGCAACCAAGTCAAAACAAAACAAAAACTTGAATAAGAGTTTTCACAGAAAAAGGAAACGGAAAACAGGATGAATGGGCCGGGTACGATATGTTGTAGTTGTTAAGGTGTGTTCAGCCACACACTACCTTTCCATTATTATTATCTATTTTGCAAATCTTAAATTTATACTTAAACACCTTCTAAATTTAAAATATTAGCATCAATCAATGAATTTAATTTATTTAAATTAAATAGAAAATAATTTATTTTAAAAGAAAAAATATGATGGATAAATTTGATGCATCCGTCTTAGTTTTTTAAAGTTAATAGATGGTTATAATGAAAACACTCTATACTTTAAATAGTGATTTATTCTAAAAATGGTAAAAAAGAGAAACTAATTTTAATTAATCATAAGCTGATTGAACATGAACAAGCATACCCAGGAACAAGAGGATAAGTAGAACTGCCCCATTCGTTTTTGACCATGTGAAGATCCGAATGACATATCCCACAATAAAGCACTTTGAAGGTAACATCCTTCTCACCTGTTGCCCTGCCATTGAGAAATTATTTCAATCTCCATACACAGTTATCTACTAACAAATACATTCCAAGTCAAAATAATATCATGCCAGTAATAAGCTAACAACATAGATCTCTGCTTTAACACTAAGCGAAGAACGAAAGAAACATAATGAGAAAAAGGAATATTAGAGAAAGAACCTTCTGGAGAAAGTGAAGGGAGAGAGGACGCCAGACGAATCGCTGGCAGCTAATCCAAAGGCCTTGTTTGGGTGCTCTTCTGCTAATCCCCCCATTATGCAGATTTGGAGTGACAATAAACTGAGCGAATGATGGGTAGAATCTGTGTATTATGTTGAGTACTATGTGCATGAACATGAGTCATGACTTGGTAATGTCTCGACATTTATAGGAGGTGTGAGCCCTCGTTTTGCGTAATGCTGACATATTTGGTGAGCCAATTAATCCCGTGACTGAGGCGGTAGGGGCCGGATTCTCCAGGCAAAGTTTCTTCTTTTTCATTCATTACGAATATTGTAGTTGTTTCCTTTGCTTTTCCTTTTATTTTACGTACTGCCCCTTTGCTAGATGTTTCTGGAATAATGCCGCAGTCCCTTTTATTTGGTGGCAAGATCGCCACCACAGTCCATTTTCTTCTTCACTATTTTGACAATTATTTATTTTATTTATTATTATTATTATTATTTTTTATGGAGAGCTTTTTTTTCTCCCTTCCTATTTTTCTTACAAAAAAGTACGGATCGGATTATTCAATCAAAAATCCGTGAGATAAAAAGGAGTTTGTACTGTATTTGAAATTTTACTAATTTAAAAGGTAGTTTTTATTTTTGTATATAACTTTTATATATATATAACTCAATAGCGAATTTAAAAAGTAAACGTGATAAACATTTTTCACGTTTTTTGTAACTTTTATCTAAGTTTATCACGTTTACCTTTCAAATTCACTATTGAAATATATATATACATTTATACATATGCATTGTGTATATCTGTTTGGATCCTTTTTAAAATGTCATTTTAAGAAATAAATATCATTTTAATAAATGACATCCTAAAATGATATTTTCAGACCACTAAGTACATCCATTTATTTTCAAAAAGTTTTATTACTGTGATAAAATCTGTTAAAATGTGTGGTTTTGTTAGTCTGAATAATAATCTAAATCTAAAAATAATTTAGGAAACAATGTTTCATGTAGCTAAATGATGGGTGTCTCAAAGGATGATGCAACAACCAAATCTATTTCTCCGGGGCACTAATTGAATGTTCCGCCTTATTAACACGACTAGAGCTAATGTCAATCCATGCAGTATAACCCCCCTCTCTTAGCACCACGCCCAATGACATTCTTGGTGTGAATATCCTGAAAAAGGCAAAAAGTAGGATACGTTAAAACAATGCAATTTAGTTCTTCAATTGCTTAACTCACGGACTAATTTATTGGAAAGAGATAGTACAAAGTACTTGACAAGGAAAGTGAGGGTGATAAGGGTACAATTTCGGCCCCTGTAACTGGATATATAACCTCATTGGCATTGGCAATGCTAGTCTGCCTCGGTTCAGTAGTCTTAACAAAATCATTCGGGCAAAATGTCACGTGATCTGTTGCTTTGAGCCCACTATCCAGCAACTACAATTATCTTGGTTAGAAACAAGTATGGCTATTGTTACCTCGGTCACTAAGGGTAGTCATTGATTCATTTTTAGATTCAACCTGTGGAATAAGTGATAACTAGGGATCTGTAATAGCCAAATTCGGCCCATCCTGATCCACTAGCAGCTTCTCTTTTTCTTCGTGCCTTCCGTTCTTTTCACCATTCTGGGTACGCATGCAACTTAAAGCATGTGTCTCAAGTATGTTTCATGTTCCCACAATAAGTGCAACCACATCCTTTCGCTTCTATTGATGAACTTGGTTTTCGATTACTTGAAGATGAGGACCGAGGTTTGATCACTTGGAGTGTAGACTGCTGTTGAAGTACCATTTTTACTCCTTTAGATGCCATAACAACGGCTATTGTATTCTCCATGCTGGTTAGCGTAACTACTTGTCTGATATCTTCTCTTCGTACATGAGCATAAGCTCGTTCAACGGTTGGAAATGATTGCATCTGAAGAACATCACTTCGAATCTTGTCAAGTCTATCATCCAATCTATCAAGAAATATATAAACTCTATCTTCTTGTAATAGAGTGTTATATTTTTGTATATCACCAGCGCACTCCATCGGATTCGGGCAACAGAAATCACTCTCCCTCCACAAACCTTGAAGACAATTGTAATATGATTCAAGAGATCCTGAGTCACACAGCTTCAAATCATACGCCCGAGATGTCTCGGTTCGATCAAAGTATGTTGCAGCCATCGATTCCCAAACCTGTTTGGCAGTTGGAAAACGAATGAAGCTACTGATTAACGATGGGTCCATGGAATTTATCAGCCATCCCTTCACAATCGCGTTCTCCGTTCTCCATTTTCTAAAGGTTAGATCAGTTGGTTCAGGTTGTGGGAGGTCAACATTTATGTATCCCAACTTGTCCCCTACCCGCGATATACATCTCAATTGCTTGGGACCATAAAGCATAATTGGTACCATCAAGCTTGATACTGATATTTTTAGTGAATCGTTGTTAGAGTCTGGGTCTGATTTTGAGTCAAAGCTCGAGTCATTCTAGTCTTCAGATCTTCTAAAATAGCAGCTGTGGAGTTCTTACCTCATTGCTCACATTCTACCAATTCAATTGGTGCGGCCATCAGCTTCTAGTCGATGCTGGGTTCTTTTGTTCAAATTTAGATGTAGCAAGGATCCAAGAAAATTCCTAGGATCCCTAGTCTGATACCATGTCAAATCAGAGCAAGGAGTTGAATACTTTTCTCATTCTTTTATTTACACGAGGACTATACCACATCTATTAGAGGTTCACAGCGAAACAGAGGACTAGTTAAGGAAAAAGGAAAATAAAACCTAAGCTAGAACACGGGCTATTCAAAATGTAACTGATTTACAATAAATATGGCAACTGGTTAGTTCTAGAATCACTCAGCAAAATATTCCTATAATCACTCTAATATATACATATATATATATATATATATGTGTGTCCCTCTAGATACTGTTTTAGGGATGAACTATTATTTTCATTCTTATAGACATTCTTTTAGGGACAAATATAGTTTCGTCCCTACATATTGCATTGTACGAAATCAATTATATTCAATTGTTTTTATTTTAGGGATAAATTTTTAATTTCATTCTTATAGATTTCTTTTTATAAGTAAATCTCATTTTTGTCCCTATGGACTTTCTTTACCGATGAATGTGATTTCATCCCTATCATGTACAATTTTAAATTTATTTCTATCTTTTTTTGGAAAATTTTTTAAAGACGAATTTTCATTTTGTCCATGTAGACATTCTTTTAGAGATGAATATGGTTTCATCCTTATTAATACAATTATATGATACAATTATATGATTTTAAATTTATATATAATTATTTTTCCTTTAAGGAAATTTTTTTGAATATTAGCAACCTATTTTGCTTAGACACTAAGATTAAAATATTATTCAACCTCACCTCACATGCCAAATGAGACCTTCAGGTCTATTGTTGTTAATATTCACGGATAGATTATTGGTTTAAGTATGTATGACTAGTAAAAAGACAAAAATAACCTTAAAAGTTAAATAATTATTTAATAAAATTATAACTAAAATAAAAAATAATAAAAATACCAGTTAATTCAAAATAAAAGCATTTAAAAACCAAAAAGAAAAAATAAAAAATAAAAGAGAAGAGAAAGAAAAAGAAAATTTGGGTAAATAAGAGTACAAAAAACCTCGAGGTCTGTTAATATTAATAGATACGTAACTTCGATCATTTCTACACTAACATAATTTAAGGTTTCATAAATGTTGTAAGGGCACCATAACCATTAGTTGGCTAATTAACGGTTGATCAAACTCTAAAATAATCATTAAAAGACCATTTAGTCATTTTATGATATTTTAAATAAATAAAAATGTAAACAATCAAATTTTGTCACATCACTTTTAGGTGAAGGTAATTTTATCTCTTGATTTAATAAAAAATGTTAAACTATAAAAGATTTAGGGCAAATTGTACAAACTCTCCTGAGGTTTGGTGAAATTACATAAATATGACGATATTTGGAAAACTCGTACTGACTTCCCCTGAAGTTCTAAAAACTCATCACAAACCTTCCCAATCGTTAGTCAACAACCATTAAATTCTTAAGGTCAATGGTCAAAATTACAAAAAGACTAAAATACCCTTCAATAAATTTAAAATTAATATAACATATATTTTTAATTTAATTAAAAATATAAAAAATTAAAATATAAATAAATATATATGTTTTTTGGCAAAAAAATAAATATATATTTCGGTCTGATCTAATCTCCCATGGAGATCAAAACCGTCTCCATGGTTGGAGACGCCATCTCCAGCCATAGAGACGAGAGGTCTCTATCGCTGGAGACCTTCATCGCCACTCCAACAATGGAGACCTCCATTATTACTCCAGCGATAAAGACCTCTCGTCTTCATATCTCTGGTGATGAAGACGGTTTCATCTCCAATGATGGAGATGGTCTTTATCGTTGAAGATGTCGGTCTCCATCATCGAAGACTAGATCTGTTCTCCAACGATGGAGACCAAAAGGTCTCCATCATTGGAGAACAGTATCCAACAGTGGGGACCAAATCACCATCTCAATTTTTTAAATTTTCATAAAATTTTTATTTGATTAGAGTTATGTTCAGTTTGATTATGATGTTTGATTTGGGTGATATTGGTTTAATTAAAATGATGGAGATTATGATTTTGATTAATGTAGAAGATGATGAGAGGTAGAAGATGAGCAAGAAAATGCGAGGTAGATGATGAAAATGAAGATGAGGGGATGATGAGAGATAGAAGATGATGACCAAGAAGATGAGAGGTAGAATATGTTTTTCCTTTAAAAGAAAAATATTAAATTATTATTTTAGTAATTAAAAATATTATTTTTTAATTAAAATATTTATTAGCTGTGAATTAACCATTTTACTCTTTAAAATTTTAATTTAATGGTGGTTGGCTAATGGTTGACTGACGATAGGGAAGGTTGGTGATGAATTTTTGGAACCTCAGAAGAGGTCGGTGCTAGTTTTTCAAACATCATCATATTTGTATAATTTCACCAAACCTCAAGAGAAGTTTGTAACATTTGCCCAAATATTTAAATAAAAAAAATAAAATAATAAAAAACATTCTAGAGATGAAATGATTTCCATTGTTGGAGACCTAGAAACACCGATGGAGACCTAGAGTTTTTTTATTTAAGTTAATTTTTATGGATAAATTTTATGGGTAAATTTTATGGACTTTTATTAATTTTTATAGATTTTTTAATATTTATATAATAACAAACACGGCATCCCAACAATCTTTTTTTTTTTTTTTTACATAAGAGTATCCATGGTATATAAACCCTTAGAAAAAATGAAATTATTAATTACGTTTTGTTTTTAAAAGATTTGGAAAGCATAGCCCAAATATGTTTGGAGTTCATTCTTTTATATAGTACTAAAAGATGTAAAATTTTTAGATAATACCAGATAATTCATGAATGAGGGACAATATTTACAAACAAATAAATAATTCACATGCGAACTAACACCTATCTCAAAAGCAAATAAAGATTATAAAAGAAGATATTATTATAATTTGGTATTAGTTTCAAATCTCCTACTAATTTTACTTTTACCCAATAATTAAATCACAACATGCTTAATGTAAGTTATGTAACCTGCCTATGGCATTTGTGTTTTTTGTTTTTTTATCAATGATCCCTCTTTGAAATGCTCTTTGAATTTGGAAAGTATTAGGAATATCCTGTATGTAACCGTCCTCAGCAGCATATCCTTTTTTTCTTCTTTCGATACACATGTAATGAAGAAGAGAGACGCAATTTGCATATATACTGCATCAAACCTATCAAATTTTCCGGTTACTCATGAAAGGATTTCGATATATAGTGCAGGCATGAGATTGTGGGTGTAGTTACAGAAGTTGGAAGCAAGGTAGAAAAGTTCAAGGTTGGAGACAGAGTGGGTGTAGGGTGCCTCGTTGGATCATGTCACTCCTGCGACAACTGTGCCAACAATCTCGAGAGTTACTGCCCCAAAATGATAGTTACATATGGAGCAAAATACTATGATGGAACCACCACATATGGAGGCTTTTTTGACATCATGGTTACCGACGAACATTTCGTGGTCCGTACTCCTGAAAGCCTTCCTCTTGATGTTGGAGCCCCTCTTTTTTGTGCTGGTATCACAGTTTTTAGTCCACTTGAGATACTATGGACTATGAAACTAATTTTTAATTTAAGCAAATCCTAACAGTCCATAATGTGTATAATCTCAATAGATTCTAACAGTTCAATAAAATATTTAGTGTTAACTTTATTAAAAAAAATTATTATAAAACTTATGGAGTTATCTATCATCATTTCATTCTCTTACCATCCATTATATACAAATGGTTTTAATCAATAAAGTCTATTGTTTATAAGATTCTTTTCGGTTCAAATTCGAAATTCAAACTAAATGCTTTCAATTCGATTAAAAAAAAAATCAAAGTTTATACGAGTGCTTCAAATCAAAATTTATGAGATGTTTACAAAATACTCCTTTACATATATGTGTCCAAGTTCAAATGAAAGGCTTATTGAACATTTTGTGTGAATTTTTTATCAGAGAATTTTCATTAAAAGTCTTTATCTTTTGTATGGAATGTCGTACATTTAAATCCTTTTTTATGTCTTTACCATATGAATCACTTTTATAAAGTACATCACTTTACTCCATCTTCCATTTGTTTATCAACTATTAGTCAAAATTAATCTATTTGAAGTTTTTTGGATTTAAATCATTAAATTGATGCGAAATGTGTTACATGTCAAAAGTTTGAGAACTATACAAAGAGTTTTAGAGATAAATAACTCAAAAAGTGATCTGGGTCAATAATTTTATTAAATCTGAACCAAAATCAATGTTGTTTTATACCATTACCCTTAATTAATCTAAAAATTTACCAACATGCTATTAGATAAAAAAAAATAAGGGCAAAAAAGAAACTTGAAAATTTCCAACTACTCCCCAACGGTGTGAAAATACTTAGACTAGTCTAGTTCAGTTCGAGTCTAACGCAGGTCAGACTGCTGGCTTCCATGTAGTACCAAATTTGGCATTAGCCTAATTTTCAAAAATCTTAATATGGATGATGGGTTGAGTTCAGTTCAAGATCGGTAAATTCGACTCGCACAGTAAATTAATTTTTTTATATATATATTTTTATACATAATCTTAAATTTAAATATGCAAGAAGAAATAATAATAAAACAAATTAATTTAGCTTGACATGCATTATCCATCTTTGATGCAGGAATAAGAAATCTCCATTAATCTTTTATTTATAATAAACTTTTTATATAAAGAGTACAAATTTAAATGATATTTAAAAAAAAAAAACAATCTTAACATTTCATTTTTTAAATTATTAAGATATCATTAGATTATAAAAGTATGAAAATAATTTTAAAATATTATTAAAATCTTCAACTTTTTATCTTTAAATTATACAGGTGCTGGGTCCCACAGAGGCCATGGCCCTGCCAACCAATCAACTTTCAACAAATATTCAACATAACCTGTTAGTCTCGTACCATAAATGTAATTAGCTTCTACTCTCTTATAGGACCCTTCAAAGCCAATCAACTTGTGACAAAATTTCATCAGACCATTTAACACCTTAGCTCCCCACCGTGTAAAGCATTTATAATGAATGACTATTTGTATCGAATAAAATTATTCTATGACTCTGTACCTAAAAGGAAATAAAAAATATTTACATAAAGTTATCATGTGTGATAGGTTTTTTCAATCTACAATTATTAACGACTTAAGAGATCATAGGTGATAAGTCCTAGTACTTGCAACGACGTTTGCAAAAACGATTTAATAGAGTCATTAACTACTATATTGAACCAGGGCACGGTTTTAATTGTCACACGTACAAAACTAGACATTAATATATCAAATTAACAAAACGCTCAAGTACTGCTCTGCTACATACAGAAAAGAAACCAGACCGGTAGCAATTTAAGCGAGAGAGACTAGTAACTATAATCCTACCGATTTCATTTAATCATTATTTTAGTTTTCTTCAAAGACAAATTAACTAGTCAAGCAAGAATAAATGGCAGCATAGAAAGTATACACTTTTTGGACTCCAAAATCACTACATAATAAGCATTTTTGTAGAAATCAAATTTAAGAGGTAGACTTCAGTGTGTTTCCAATATCAATAACAAATCGATATTTAACATCTGTTTTCTCAAGACGTTCCATAGCAGTGTTCACGTAATCAATTGGTATGACCTCAATGTCTGCCCTTATGTTGTGTTTGGCTGCAAAATCAATCACCTCTTGGGTTTCCTTCATCCCTCCAATGGCACTACCTGCCACTATTTTTCTCCCTGTATTCCATCACAAATTTACAATAGTCAGCTACACATCCAAAGCAGAAATATATTAGCTAAAATTTCGAGTTGGCAGTACTTCATACTCACCCACTATCAGCGGTAAAACTGGTAGCTCTAGTGGCTTATCAGGTAGACCCACTAGAACAAGCTTTCCGTTAGTTTTTAATAATCCAATCAATGGCACCAAAGCGTGCGGTGCAGATACTGTATCGATGATTCCATCCATTGTACTCATTGCAGCCTGCATAGGAAACATAAACATAAAATAATGATTAAAAAAAAAAAAGAACTAACCAACTTATTACACAATACAAGAAAAGAACCATGTGATGTACTACAACTCAATTCTCAAGCCAAATTACCTCCATCTCAACTTGCTCACGGCTAACCAAAAAGGAGTCAGCACCAAGACGTTCAATAGCTTCCTTCTTCTTGTTAGGAGAGGTACTAATCACAGTAATCTTAACACCCATAGCTTTTGCAAACTTAACTGCAAAATGGCCTAGTCCACCCAACCCAACCACACCCACATGCATGCCAGGTTTGTCAAGTCCATAGTATCTCAGGGGACTGTAAACTGTGATGCCGGCACAAAGTAGAGGGGCACTAACATCAAGAGGAAGGTTGTCTGGAATACGGACCACAAAGTGTTCGTCGGCAACCATAATGTCAGAGTAGCCACCATATGTGGTGGTTCCATCATAGTATTTCGCTCCAAACGTAATTACCATTTTGGGACAGTAATTCTCAAGATCATTGGCACAATTATCACAAGAGTGACACGATCCAACCAAGGAGCCTAGACCCACTTTGTCTCCAACTTTGAACTTCTCTACCTTGCTTCCAACTTCTGTCACTACACCGACGATCTCATGTCTGCATTGATGCCAAATTCAGAGTAACATGAATTTTTAATAGGACTAATTAATTGAGCATACCAACGAAATTGTGGCTATCGTTAGAAGATGGGTTGAAAAATAGAGTGGATGAGAGTTAGCGAGCTCAGGGACCTTGACGAACGGTTAACGTGTTGTCCAGGTCAGGAGAACTATATATCCCTATGTCTTCGTCCTTTCATACTTTGTGTTCATATTAAAAAAAAAATTATATATTTAATACAAAAAATTATACATGCATATATATATTTTATACGTATACAACTCTTGATATTAAATCGAATATCTGTCATAATCTATTAATAAGATCTTTTCTTGAAAATTTACTGCTAGAACCAACAAAGGGCTACCTACAAATATGTGAAAAAATTATCTCACACATTATGACTAGGGTGAGGATCAAACATGTCTTTTGATGGGTAGGGGTATGCCTTTAATTATATATTAAACTATTAAAAATGAAAAAAAAATGTTACAATTATTTTTTAGACACTGAAATGGTTAATCAAACAGTAAATATAAATTTGTTTATGTGAAGTTTGGATTGTTATGAATATGATTTATTTTCGGGAGACTTGTTAACATGGCACTTAAGGTATTATATTTTAGTTATTATATATAAACAAAGGTATCATTACTCTATAACTCTTTTTTTTCACACATCCCTGATGGAAGTGATTGAGCTCAAGTCTTCCTTTTGTCCTGGAACATAGATATCAATAGTTTTTTTTTTTTTATCTCAATTGAATCTCCCCTTCCCCCTCCTACAATACATATACATATATATATATATATATATATATATGTATTTTCATGCTCCAACTACTTCCCTAAGATAATGAAATGTTTGGCACAATTTCCACAAAAGAAAAGGCGTTTAGAGATAATTTTCCAAAGTAAAATTTCTACAAACAGAACTTCCTTTCCCTTTTTTTTTTTAAAGGTGAAATAGAGCTTTTACTTTTATTATATTTCTTTGTCTAACTTGTTTGGTTGTCTAGTGTAAAACTGTTTTGATATCATTAGATTATAAAGTAATTGGATCACAGTTTCTGTTAAAAAAACGGTCGAAATGAAACTACTGTAATATTATGAGGTTGTCGTTTATGGACTTTATTTTTACAGAAGAAAACCTCAGAAAGGTCTTATGGAAAATCAAATTAGAAAGTAAGTTTGTAAAGTTCTGAAAAAGATTTTGGAGTGGCAAGCAACCAAGTCAAAACAAAACAAAAACTTGAATAAGAGTTTTCACAGAAAAAGGAAACGGAAAACAGGATGAATGGGCCGGGTACGATATTGTGTTGGTGTGGTTGTGGTTGTTAAGGTGTGTTCAGCCACACACTACCTTTCCATTAGATTATAAATATCTCTTTTGCAAATCTTAAATTTATACTTAAACACCTCCTAAATTTAAAACATTAGCGTCAATCAATTTTTGAAGTTAATAGATGGTTATTATGAAAACACTCCATACTTAAAATAGTGGTTTATTCTAAAAATGGTAAAAAAGAGAAACTAATTTTAATTAATCATAAGCTGATTGAACATGAACAAGCATACCCAGGAACAAGAGGGTAAGTAGAAATGCCCCATTCGTTTTTGACCATGTGAAGATCCGAATGACATATCCCACAATAAAGCACTTTGAAGGTAACATCCTTCTCACCTGTTGCCCTGCCATTGAGAAATTATTTCAATCTCCATACTCAGTTATCTACTAAGAAATACATTCCAAGTCAAAATAATATCATGCCAGTTATAAGCTAACAACATAGATCTCTGCTTTAACACTAAGCGAAGAATGAAAGAAACATAATAAGAAAAAGGAATATCAGAGAAAGAACCTTCTGGAGAAAGTGAAGGGAGAGAGAACGCCGGACGAATCCCTGGCAGCTAATCCAAAGGCCTTGTTTGGGTGCTCTTCTGCTGATCCCCCCATCGTGCAGATTTGGAGTGACGATAAACTGAGCGAATGATGTTTAGAATCTGTGTATTATGTCCGTACTATGTGCAAGAGCATGAGTCATGACTTGGTAATGTCTCCGCATTTATAGGACGTGTGAGCCCTCCTTTTGCGTAAAGCTGACATATTTGGTGACATATTTGTAGTAGTTTCCTGTCAGGCTTCTTTTTTTGTCTTTTCATTTTATTTATCGTACTGTCCCTTTCGGTAGTTGTTTCTTGGAATGATGCCGAGGCCCCTTTCATTTGGTGGCAAGAATTTTCTTCTTCACTATTTTGAGCAGACAATTATTGATTTCATTTATTATTATTATTATTTTTTATGGAGAGCAGTTTTTCCTCTCCCTCCCGGTTTTTCCTACCAAAAAGTACGGATCGGGTTATTCAATCAAAAATCCGTAAGATAAAAAGAGTTTGTACTGTATTTGAAATTTTACTAATTTAAAAGGCAGTTTTTATTTTTGTATATAACTTTTATACATATATATATATAACTCAATAGTGAATTTGAAAAGTAAACACGGTAAACTTTTATCACGTTTTTTGTAACTTTTATTTAAGTTTATCACGTTTACTTTTCAAATTCACTATTGAATTATATATATACACATATGTACATATACATATATGTATATATGTGTGTGGATCCTTTTTAAAATGTCATTTTAAGAAATGACGTCCTAAAATGATATTTTCAGACCACTAAATACATCTATTTATTTTCAAAAAGTTTTATTACTGTAATAAAATCTGTTGGAAAATGTGTGGTTTTGTTAGTCTGAATAATAATCTAAATCTAAAAATAATTTAGGAAACAATGTTTCACATAGCTAAATGATGGGTGTCTCAAACGATGATGCAACAACCAAATCTATTTCTCCTGGGCACTGATTGAATGTTCCACATTATTAACACGAACAGAACTAAAGTCAATCCATGCAGTATCACCCCCCTCTCTTAGTACCACGCCCAATGCGCTCCTTGGTGAGAATATCCTGAAATATATATATATATATATATATATATATGTCCCTACAGATACTGTTTTAGGGATGAACTATTATTTTCATTCTTATGGACATTTCTTTTAGGGGCAAATATAGTTTCGTCCCTACATATAGCATTATGTGAAATTAATTATATTTAATTGTTTTTATTTTAGGGATAACTTTTTAATTTTATTCTTATAGATTTCTTTTTATAAGTAAATCTCATTTTTGTCCCATAGACTTTCTTTTAGGGATGAATATGGTTTCGTCCTTATTGATACAATTATATGATTTTAAATTTATATATAATTATTTTTCTTTTAAAGAAAAATTTCTGAATATTGTCTTCAAATTAAAATTGGCAAACTATTTTGCTTAGACGCTAAGGTTAAAAAATTATTCAACCTTGCATGGCAAATGAGACCTTCAGGTCTATTGTTGTTAATATTCACGGATAGATTATTGGTTTAAGTATGTATGACTAGTAAAAAGACAAAAATAACCTTAAAAGTTAAATAATTATTTAATAAAATTATAACTAAAATAAAAAATAATAAAATACCAATTAATTCAAAATAAAAGCATTTAAAAACCAAAAATAAAAAAATAAAAAAATAAAGAAGAGAAAGAAAAAGAAAATTTGGGCAAATAAGAGTACGAAAAACCTTGAGGTTTGTTAATATTAACAAATACGTAACTTTGATCATTTCTACACTAACATAACTTAAGGTTTCATAAATGTTGTAAGGACACCATAACCATTAATTGGCTAGTTAACAATTGATCAAACTCCAAAATAATCATTAACGGACCATTTGGTCATTCTATGATATTTTAAATAAATAAAAAAGTAAACAATCAAATTTTGCCATGTCACTTTTAGTTGAAGGTAACTTTATCTCTTGATCAAATAAAAAATATTAAAATATAAAAGATTTAGGGCAAATTGCACAAACTTTCTAGGTTTGGCGAAATTGCATAAATATGATGATGTTTCAAAAACTCACATTGACCTTCCCTGAAACTTCAAAAACTCGTCACAAACCTCCCATGTCGTTAGTCAACAACCGTTCAATGCTTAAAATCAATGGTCAAAATTACAAAAAGATTAAAATTTCGTTCAACAAACTTAAAATTAATGTAATATATATTTTTAATTTAATCAAAAATATAAAAAAATTAAAATATAAATAAATATATATGTTTTTTGGGAAAAAAAAATATCTTTTGGTCTCCATGGAGACCAAATCGATCTGATCTAGTCTCCCATGGAGACTGAAGGTTGGAGATGGCATCTCCAGCCATAGAGACGAGAGGTCTCTATCGCTGAAGACCTCCAACGATGGAGACCTTTGTCTCTACTCCAGCAATGGAGACCTTCGTCGTTACTCTAGCGACGGAGGTTTCCAGTGATGGAGACCTCTCATCTCCATGTCTCTAACCATGGAGACAGTTTCGTCTCCAGCGATGGAGACGGTCTCTATCTCTAGAGATGCCAGTCTCCATCGTAAGAGATCAAATCTGTTCTCCGACGATAGAGACCAATGTTGGAGAACTGTCTCCAACGGTGGAGACCGGATCACCATCTCATTTTTCTTTTAATTTTCATAAAATTTTTATTTGATTAGGATTATGTTTGGTTTGATTATGATGTTTGATTTAGGTGATGTTGGTTTAATGAAAATGATGAAGATGATGATTTTGATGAATGTAGAAAATGATAAGAGGTAGAAAATGATGAGAGGTAGAAGAGGAACAAGAAGATGAGAGGTAGACAATGAAAATGAAGATGAGGGGATGATGAGAGGAAGAAGATGATGAGCAAGAAGATGAGAGGTAGAACATGTTTTTTTTAAAAATATTATATTATTATTTTTTAATTAAAATATTTATTAGCTGTGAATTGACTATTTTACTCTTCAAAATTTTGATTTAACGATAGTTGACTAATGGTTAACTGGCGACAGGGAAGGTTAGTGATGAGTTTTGAATCTTAGGGGGGTCAGTGCAAGTTTCCATACATCGTCATATTGTGCAATTTCACTAAACCTCAAGGGAATTTGTGCAATTTGTCCAAAGATTAAAAAAAAAAATTCTGGAGATGAAATGGTTTCCGTTGTTGGAGACTTAGAAACACCGATGGAGACCTGGACCTTTTTATTTTAAGTGAATTTTTAGGTGAATGTTTTTTGTGATTTTGTGGTGGAAATGATGAAAAAGATAGAGACGGAGATGATGATAAAAAAATAGGGATGAAGATGATGAAGTTGATGGTGGTCAAAATTAACAGTTGAGGTGTTTTTGCTAGCATTTATGAAACTACAAATGATTTTAGTATAAGAAAGACCAACATTATTATATTTGTATAATATTGAGAAACTTCAAAGCTAGGGGATGTTTGTGTTATTTGCCCAAAAAATTTTGCAACCTATTTACGAGTCAATTTACTTGATATAAATGTGTTTTATATGTATACTAAAATGTGTAGATATTCGATCTAGAATTTATTAGAGTTTAAAAGATTTTTTTTTTTTTTTAAATGATAGATTTGGGTAAAATTTACAAATTCTATCGATTTCATATTGGTTTTGTTAGAATTCTTTATAAATTCCAAATAAATCTTTAAGAGATTAGTAAGAAACCACTATAAAATCCATCTAAATCAATCACTTAAATAAAATATGTGAAACCAATATATATATATATATATTTTAATACACCTAGATTTTATTAAATTCTTTACAAATCTGAATTGAATAAATTTAGGTTGCATTCGATTTTATATAAATCTAAATTGAATATATCTAAATTTCAATAGAAGTCATTCAAATTTGGATTGATTAGACCTTAACTTATAAAAATGTTTTAAATTCCAATGAATTATAAATTGAGTACACCCTCTTATATTGTATATATTGAATTAATCTCATCCGTTTTTGGTTGGCTTTTGATAATTAATATCAATAAAATCTTAAATTATTTTATAATACTATTTATATGTATATTCAATAATTTATTTCATTATTTAAAAAAAAATTAAAGTCACTTTGAATTAGTAAAACATTGATGATGAATTAACGATTTAGGATGTATCTAATAGAACTAACATATATATATATATATATTTATATATATGTATGTATGTATGTATATGTGTGTGTATTGGAAAAACGTGATAAACACTCATTTTAATGACCTTTTTTTTCTTGGATTAGAGATTTTGATTAAGATGGATCAAAATGAATTTGTGTATTCATGTGCAAAAAATAATGATGCTTAAATGAATGAGAAATTGAAGTTTAAAGTACACCTATTGGGAGGTTTTGTCCCATATTTAATCTACAATTTTTTGAATTGTGATTAAATGTTGATTTAATTGATGACTTTAAGGGAAATTGAATTTGAAGAGTTTGTAATTGAAAAAAAAATAATTTAAAGCCATTAATTTAAAGCAATTGATTTTGAATTGGATTTATAATTGAAAATTTAAATTAGGTTTCAATTTTTCAATTGAATTTATAACTAAAAAATAAATATGGTTTTAAGTTTTCAAATTGTATTGATTTTGAATTGAATTTGTAACTGGAAAATAAATTGTAGGTTGATTTGTCATGAGGTGCAAAATTGTATATTCAAATTGTACACGCGGGTATTAAATGCAAATTTCAATTTTCAAAGGGTAACTATTAATTGATTTAATGGCTAATTTAAAATTAGTTTTATAACCACTCTATATGGAGACGATAAATTGATATTCTTTCTAATTGTTCAAAGACAACTGAAAATTTATTTTATTTTTCAGTTTATTTTCTCTCTAATGCTATTCATAGTCATAAGTTTTCAAAGCAATAAAGATTTAAATATAGTTCAGTTCACTAGACAATACTTTTTGGTGTTGTTGTATTCTAGAAGACAAATGTCAAACAACTTAAAAAATACGCAACAAATTTTTCTTAAGGATACTGTAGCTTATCACGGGCCTCAACACTTTTGTTTAATTTATTTTTTTCCTTTATTTTTTTTCTGCTATGAATTCATCGTAATCTGGAGAGTCTTCAAAGTTTTGATTTTATTACTTATTCTTATTATCAATATTCTAACAGTATGTATATATATGTACATCATAATATATATATGTATATATGTATGTATCTATTTTTTTTTCTAGTTATAGTTCACACATAATTCTGAACTGTTTGTATATAATAGGAACTAACATACATACATACATACAAACATACATGTACACACATATATATATAAAGTCGTGGTGTCTATTCAAGCTTACTCCTTTCATTTTCATTGATACCTTGATTTCTCTGCCTAAGCTTGCTCTTTCTATATTCTTTAATACCTTTGCTCTCTGTCAATTCAAAATATAAATACATACGTACACACGTATATACATATATATATATATATGACAGGATCGGGGAACACAAATTTTAGCATAAATTTAGATACAATTTGTAGACTATTGGATGATAAAAATTTTAATGGTTTAAATCCATCTATACTTTTGTATACAATTTAATTTTACATTCTCTTCTCTCACTTTATAATTATATCATCTCTTATCTATTCAATTAATACTAAAAACTCATCATTTAAAAGAAACTAATACTAACATTTTTATTTATTTATTTTTCTCCCATGTACTTAATCAATTACATAGAAAAAGTACATAATCAAAATTTATTATTATTTTCTTCTCTCATGTACTTAATTGTTTCATTTTAACTATATGTTAGCTTAGAGAAAATTTAGACCAAAGTTGGATCCATACTATATGTTAACAAATTTGGAACCTATTGTCATCTAAATTTTATTTAAACTTTTGAGAATTACAACAACATTAATAACAATAGGTTTTTAAAACCAGTCATAAAAATAATAAAAATAATAATATAAGGCTTTGATTAAAATACCCAAAATAAAATATATGGATAACAATTTTGATACATAGGAATACTAAAACAAATAAACAAATTTTATTAAACATCAATAAAGAAGCACTAACGTATTGAAAGACATGGATTGGATCTTGACTTTGCAAAGCAAAAATGAGAGAGAGAGAGAGAGTCATAGTGGACTTTTGGGAAGTACTAAAATAAATTGATGAATTTAATTGATGGCTTTTAATATTAAATAAAAATAAATAATAAAAATATAAACATTAATTGTTTTTAATCTGTAAATTTTTAATATTAATTAAAAAGATAAGAGATAATGTAACTATGATGAGGGAGGAGAGAGATAGAATGTAAAATTAAATTGTATGTAAAGATATGAATGTATCTAAGCTATTGATATCTTCATTATCTAATGGTCAATAATTTGCATCAAAATTTGTACACATATCCTATCCCTAAATATATATATATATATATATATAATTTTTATAGTCAGTGTTTTAAAATTAGAACGAACCAATCAAATTTATCTATTATAGTTGAATTAAATAGAAGAAATAATTTGTTTTAAGAGAGATCATTGTAATAGATTAATTTGATTGGTTTATTCTAATTTTTTAAAATTAGGAGGCACTGACTACAAAAATTCTATATATATAGCTTTTATAATTAGTACCTTATAACTTTACAAAGTAAGGACGATATAATCAAATTCATCTATTACATTTAATTTAAATGAGAGAAAAATTTATTTTAGGAAAGAGAATATAATAAATAAATTTGATTTATTTATCTTAACTTTTTAAAATTAGAAAATATAAATGATATAATTATTATATATATAATAATTGTACCATTAATGTCTCATAATAAAATAACAAATCAGGTTGTGGTTGATTCGTACATTTGCACATGAACACAGGTAAAATTGCAAATAGATGGAAATTGATTAATTTTTTCACCTTTCCAAACTTTGGAGGGGGACGTGGCCCCCCTCCTGGACCCATTATCGGTTTACCATTAGTAATTAGTGGGCTGAAACGGGTGTCAAGTGTCAATGCACGATTTTAATGTTAAAATACTTGTCAACAAAGGAACTCCAGCCACATAGTGTACAGTGACCACTGATTTGCTCACCATGTATGTCAGCACCATCCGATACGATTAACCAACCACAAAACCTCACACCTCCTATAAATACACACTTTAACAAGGCCTCGTGCACTCGCTCACGGCTCAACACACATCATTTTAAGCATATTGTCAACGTAACACAGGAAAAGAGAAGATCAATGGAGCAATCATCAGCAGAGCAAATGCACCCAAAGAAGGCCGCTGGATGGGCTGCCAGGGACTCCTCTGGTGTTCTCTCTCCCTTCAATTTCTCCAGAAGGTACTTCCTCTAACTCTTGTTTCTTTAATCATTGTCTATTTTGTTAGCATATAACTGTCATTATTTTGAATTAACGTACAATGAATAATTCAAAAACAGGGCAACAGGAGAGAGGGATGTGACATTCAAAGTACAGTATTGCGGGATATGTCATTCAGATCTTCACATGCTTAAAAACGAATGGGGCACTTCTACTTACCCTCTTGTTCCTGGGTACGTTTGATTAATTATACTCTATTTATTTGTATTATTGTGTCTTTGTATGAACAAAGAAGAGCGTGAATAACAATGAAAACATTCGAATGTGCCTCGCCCATTTCATTTGTATTTTCAATTCATTTTCTTAAAATGCTCTCTGACTATGGAAAGTTCTAGGAAGTAGCAAAAGTGGAAGCTGTTTTCTCTAGTCAAAATATTAAATTTTTCTGAATAAAAAATAATACTGGAATTATGCACAGTTTTTTTTAATATAGATGAACATTGAAATAATTCTTTCTTTTAAATTTCCTTGTGAATGGTTCTAATGAAAAGAGTAAAGACACGATTTACATAAATATACTCTATAAATCGTATCAGAAATCCATGTGACTTAAAAGAATTTCGACAATGCAGGCATGAGATTGTGGGAGTAGTGACAGAGGTTGGAAGCGAGGTAGAAAAGTTCAAAGTTGGAGACAGAGTGGGGGTAGGCTGCTTGGTTGGATCATGTCACTCTTGTGATAACTGTGCCGATAATCTTGAGAATTACTGTCCAAAATTGATACTTACGTATGGAGCAAAATACTATGATGGAACCACCACATATGGAGGCTACTCTGACACAATGGTTGCTGACGAACATTTCGTGGTCCATATTCCGGACAACCTTCCTCTGGATGTTGGAGCCCCTCTTCTTTGTGCTGGAATCACAGTATACAGTCCCCTGAGATATTATGGACTTGACAAACCTGGAATGCATGTGGGTGTAGTTGGGTTGGGTGGACTAGGCCATGTTGCAGTTAAGTTTGCAAAAGCTATGGGTGTTAAGGTTACTGTGATTAGTACCTCTCCTAACAAGAAGAAGGAAGCTATTGAACATCTTGGTGCCGACTCCTTTTTGGTTAGTCGTAACCAAGATGAGATGCAGGTAATTTGGTTTGAGCATTTTTGTTGTTAACGCATATATTTGTGCGATTTTTTTTTTTTTCAAGTTGGTTAGTTAATGTTTTTAATGTTGTTTATGTTTCCTGTGCAGGCTGCAATGAATACGATGGATGGAATCATTGATACAGTCTCTGCACAACACGCTCTTATGCCATTGATTGGATTACTAAAAACTAACGGAAAGCTTGTTCTTGTGGGTGCCCCAGAGAAGCCACTAGAGCTGCCAGTTTTTCCTTTGCTACTGGGTGAGCATATAATACTGTCTCCTTGAAATTGTAGCTAATTTATTCTGCTTTGGAATTGTACGTAGCTGACAATTGTAATGGAATACAGGCAGGAAGTTAGTAGCAGGTAGTGGCATAGGAGGGATGAAGGAAACTCAAGAGATGATAAATTTTGCTGCCAAACACAACATATCAGCTGACATTGAGCTCATACCAATTGATTACGTCAATACTGCTATGGAACGTCTTTCGAAAGCAGATGTTAAGTATCGATTTGTTATTGATATTGAAAAAACATTAAAGTCTACCTCTTAAATTTGATTACTACAAGGCTATATACGGATAGATTTTAAATATGAGAGTTTGTAATAAAGTTTTGTATAACTTTAGTAGTTTGAAGGATTTGTATTTTGAAAAATAAATGATTGAATGAAATTATTCATGCATGGATGTTAGAAATATATAGCTTTTCTTGATGAGGTTTCTAAGTTAAATAGCCTACTACACTGTTTTATCAGCATTGACTCCTAATGTGCCCAAATTAATTAAGCATGCAAAATTGGCCTTCCATCTTCTTTACTCTCTTGCAGATTGCTATAGAAGAACCAATGGAAAGATGCACTGCTTATTTTATCTCAAAAAATATCTAGCTAGTTCCAAAAAAACTAAGAGATGGCATGCTAAGATCCACAAGGAAAAAAACTAGGATATGGCATGGCAAGAAAATCACAGCAAGGCATTTTAGTCCAGGTCAACAAATGTTACTTTTCAATTCACGCATATATATAAATATATATATTTTAAGATCAAAACATACTAACAAGAGCCCACGTTTATCTTTTATTATATTCAATTATGAATAATTTATTTTTTATTTAAAAAATTCTAAATCACATTGATTTTTTTTTATTTTTGAAATAATCACTTTGAATTAGTGAAACATTGTAAATGAACCGAGGTTTTAGGATGTCCTAAAAATAAGAACCAACGTTTTTAATTCGGGTTTGTTAATTAGATTTTTGGTTCAAAATAAATATATTAAACATAAAAAACGAAGTTATAAGACTGCGGTTAATATATGTGGTCTTGTTTTCGTTAGGATTTCCTAAAAAGTTATTCCATAATCACTCGATATGCAACATTAGAAAATGTTTGTGATTGTATACAACAAATTGTACATACGATAACATGTGCTAAATGCTATCAAATGTCCATAATAGTAATCAGAAGGACGTCGTATCAACTCATATTCTTAAAAGTATTTCACCCTCTATAACATTTACGGTATGTGATAGTGTGTAATTAAAAGTGCTATGACATATCTTATTATAGCACTTTGACATAGCTATAACGTATCATCTTGTCAATAACATTTCTTGTATGCGGTGATTATTAATTCAACTTGATATAATTTATCCTATTATAACATTTCAAAAAAATTATTTTATTATTAATTCTCATAGCATATTTAGCATGTGGTCTTTATATCTACATTATATATTCTATTATAGTTTATTAAAGAAGCTATTTTATTATAACATTTCAAAGTGCACTATATAGTACTATTTCTTCGATATTAATATAAATGAAATATTTTGTACTCAGATATTATATAAAAGAATTAACCGAAAACTAATTTTCATTAATACATGAAACTAGCACATCGTCATTACGTTCATATGGAAATATTAGTCCTAAAAATAAATGTAATTGTCTCACTTTAAAGAAAACAAAAAACCAAAGACAGTCTTCAATCATACTGCAGTCCCAACAAGCTTATATGGAGTTGACTCAATTGGAATCCCCTGCAATATAAATAAATTATATTGAAATGATTAATTTGAACAAAGAAAGCCATAAAAACATATTAATTTAATTAATTATGTAGCTAATTCACTTTCTCTCTGACAAATCTTGATAAAGCAATAGACGCCAGATTGCACACAACAATTTTTGCTGGACTTGTGTACTCAATAGTCTTAGTACACAATCATTCCTTGCATATTCATTATTTCTAAAAATCACATTCTCTAAAGTCTGAATGCATAGTGACTTAAATGGAAAATATATTAACTTAAAAGGGAGACGAGCCAAATGTCAAATTTTCTATGATATAATCAAGCAATATGTGAACATGACTAATACTAATAAGAAGAGGAATATGGAGGGACAAGAATATTCAGCTGTAATGAAGTCAAATTACTATGAGCCAAGGGAGAGCAAACAATTAGGATTAGTGAGACTGCTACCTGATTGTTGTACACTATAGTTCTTCAAACTGGAAATAAGAGGTGCACCAATCTATCTCTGGCTTCCAATCAACAGATTGTTATTTAAGCCAGACCAGGTTCCATCAACAACCTGTGAATAATGCTGGCCTTGGGACAAATTTTCTTGGCCAAAAAAATTGTGGATCATGTCTCCTACTTCGTTGCTAGGCATAGATAATCCACCACACAAATTTTCAGTAGCTAGATTCTTGTGAAAAGAAAATGTCACCTAGAAAATCACTTAGAAATATCAAAACTTACATACTTGTAACTAGTACAACTTCATTAACAGCATTAAGGACATAAGTTTTTTCTTTTTTTTTTTCCTTTTTTTCAAGTTTTATGTATTTTCAGAAGCACACCTCCTTTCTGTACATTCAATTGTCCCTCCCAACTACCAAGCTCCCAGTACTTAGAATGTTATCCTGTTCAAAACTAGCACAATGTTCAATTAGGATACCCAAAACCCATATCCAGATTTATAACAAAGACTTATATTTTAGTATACAATGTATCTTTCTTGATAACAAAGACTTTTGGTATACAATATATCTTTCTGGATATCCAAAACCCATATCATAAACCAGATATATTGTATACCAAATACTGATTCTTCTTGGATACTATCCTTTTTTAGATGTCTTAAAATGTTCAGAACACAAGGGAAATCAGTAGATTTAGGATAAAACCACACTCATAGGCACATATAGGGACCACCAACAACATTATGTACAATCAAATCATGGTAAAAGAAAGGGGAGTATAAAAACTAAATAAATAAAAGGAACTCATTCATAACCACAATTTGGAATTTACTTAATTTAAGTTTGAAACACAAACAGTTCCAACAAGAAATAAGTTCTATGCAACTCACCTCATCAGGGAGGAGATTAAATATTGTTTGTTAGGGCCCCGGTTTTTGATGGACCACCGTAGGCTCTTGTTTATCCAAAGATACCCTCCTTCGAACATTAGCTCCAGCATATCCATTCATGTACCTGCTATTTCAAGTTTGTCAAATTAATTGGACAAGGAAGAATAACAATGACAACAATAAAAATGCAACCACATTAGCCAATATCGCAAGACAAATTTCTTAAATTCTTGAAAGGCATTATATTCTCAATCACCAGCCCCACATTGAACAAATTAATGTATAATTACAATTTACGAACTCCACAAAGTACAAACTCCTAGTGTAATAAATTAAAAAAGAAAAATTGTAACCAACATAATTAAAAGGAAATGTTTTAATGTGAATAACCATGAAAAACAGATCACAATATACCAATGTAATATCTGGAAAAATTTATAGTGAGTTTCACAGTATTAATATGGAGACAAACCTGACAAGCAGTAGAAAGTCTTCAGTGGTCTCTGGTTGGAATAAAACAAAGTCTAAAAATGTACAAGAGACACAACTTTTTTTTTTTGAAAGGACAAGAGACACAACTGTCCACTAAACATATAACAATAATTGAGGGAACAATTACAAGATGACAGCACTTTTTTTTTTCGTTTATGCCAGTAAATGCTCTATTATCTGATCAATGTTCATCTCTCCTTTTTGAAACCCCAGTTATTATCTCCACATAAACCTAATCAAACATGTTCCCAAAAGTACATATTCATTTATTTTTCAAAAGCTTGGCTTAAATCTGAGTCTAACCACACAGCCTTGAAAGATCAGACATATATATAAAGTTCTACGCGTAAAATTATACAATCTACAAAATTATAGCTACAAAAGCATGGAACAAAATGACTTAAACCATATATGCCATTTAAAAAAAAAAAAAAAAAAAAAAAACTGCTAACCATATATATGTTAACAAACACCAAGGCATTACAAATAAAAATCACTACCCCAACTATTCAGCTTACGAATTCTAGACAATTAGGTATCTTCCAGAAACCTAACCTGCACTCGCAGAAAACCTAGATGTACTGTTCTTTAGCCCATGATTCAAAACTATTGACAATGGTGGCTTAGAAATAATGATTGATAATGGCCGTGTTAGCAATGATAAACTGAGATGTAAATTTTTGCTCCTAGTTTGCTTGTCCCATAATCTAAATGACAACTGAAATACCATAACCATATGAAGAGTAATTTAAAAAAACAGTTACAAGCTACCGCCCATGCTAAAAAGTCAGTGAATGGAAAACGGATCAAATAACCTGAATCGCTTTTCTGAACAACAAGTAATCATAGCGTAAGGATCTGATGTGCCATTTAAATTTGCACCAATGAGATTTTTAGCCGCCAACAATTCCACCTGAAAAACAGAGCACAAAAATATTATTGTCAACAAGAAGGAAAATCCATAGCATGAACTCAAAAGATAAAATGTAATACAATGCTAACTCTCTATGTTACAGAATTCATAAGATTTTAATACCACACACAGAGAACCTTAATTATATATATGCAGAATTTGTTTCTACCACTTCTTTAAGATGGACCATCTACAAAATAAGTGCAGAACTGCTTGTCAAAGAAGTGAAAATTTATTCCACGAAACAAGCAACGTGCAGGATATTGAGTATAAGTGTATAACAGCACATTAGAATTCAAGGGGAAAAAAAATAATATTCAGTCCTTCTCTCAAAAAAGAATAATATTCAATCCTATAATTTTACCTACGCAAACAAGAACAATGTATCATTTCGCTCAATAACTATTTCCATTCTCATTTTACACAATCTCTGAAATATAGTAATTTAACATTATTTTTATTAAATTCGTACAAAGTCCAATAACATGTGATTAACAAAGAATATGATCACATATCATATCCATGATGTTAAGGATGAAGCCATCATTGTTGACTATCTTAATTGATAGGTGTTAAATTAATTGGTTTAGTTTAGAGACAAGTAGTTGAGAGATACGTAGATGAGAGGTAAATTAATTCACCATTATATATTGCCTATAAATAGGCCATTGAACTTTGTAATTCATTCGTCTCATATCCCATATCTCATGCCAAATCTCAATTGTATATTTGAGAGTTTTCTTCTCTCTAGTTCTATTCTAAAATTTTAAAGAGAGATTGTATTGTAGTTGTTAGTTTAATAAAATTCTTCTATTTTTTGTCGGTGAATGTTTTCCTCACATTGAGTGTTTTATCACGTAAGTCTCGTGTCCACTATTTTTATTTTATTACTTTCATTTTCTTTCAATATTATTCTCGATTCCAGGTTTAAACTATGATTAAAATAATGTCGGGTTGTCATAATAGTAGTATTGAGCCATAAATTCTTTACAAAATTCTGAGTATACTTTGTGGTTGAGTATGCTATGTGGTTGCAACATTATATGATCTTTCACAAAAGAAAAGAACTGTTTTTGGTTACTGAAAATAAGTGTAGGGGTGTGGAAGTACATGCTTAGAAAATGTTCTGGCTAAGGAAAGATTTGATATTTAAGTGTGTCAATTATGACCAACCTCTCTTTCCTAGAAACTTATCTGGGGGCACTATACATGGATATATGCATTATTTCAGAATATCGATACTATTCACGATACTGTTCATTGGATATCTTGTGAGTGTTTTATAAAAACGGTGGTGAAATTTGAAATTAAGAAGTTCAATGGAAATAAATTTTCATTATGAAAAATGAAAATGAAGGTTATCTTGAGGAAAGATAAATGTTTACAAGTAATAGAAGAAAGGCCAACCGAGATTATTGATGATGCCAAGTGAAAAGAGATGGATGACAACACAATTGCCAATCTCCATCTGACCTTAGCAGATGGTTTATTATCAAGTGTAGCAAGAAGAAGATGACTAAGGAAGTATAGGACACTCTGACAAAATTGTACAAGTCAAAGTCATTATACATGAAGATTTTTTTAAAAAGGAAGCTTGGTAATCTTTGAATGGTGGAATCTGCAATAGTAACCGACCATATCAACACCTTAAATACTCTATTTTCTCAACTTTCAGTGTTGGGTCCTATAATAGAGGTAAATGAATGTACAAAAATTCTACTTCAAAGTCTACCTGATTCGTGTGATCAACTTGTTATCAATCTGACAAATAATATCCTGATCACAGACTATCTAGTTTTCGATAACATTGCAGCTCCTGTCTTAAAAGAAGAAAGCAAGTAGAGGAACAAGAAAGATAGATTGACAAGTAGTACACAAGCAGAGGCTTCGTCAATGACAAAAAGGAGATCAACGAAACGTGGCCCTAGTGAGAATGTCAGTCGTGATAGATTAAAATCAAGAATTAAGAAGAATGTCAAATGCTACGACCGTGATAAGAAATGACACATCAAAAGTGAGTGTTGGCACGATAAAGCTCTTGAATCATCAAACTCATAGAGATGTGTAATAAGTATCTCAGATGATAGTAACGTCTTATATAACGAAGCAACAACTATTGTAGAAAGTAGATTACGGTTTACTGATGTCTCTAGATTCTAGATTCTAGATTCAGCAACACCTAGCATATGATCTCTCACAGAGAATGGTTTCATACATATGAACCTATCTCAGGAGGATCTGTATTTATAGGTGATGATCATGCTTTAAATATCGTTAGTATCAACATAATCAAGATAAAGATGCACAATATTATAGTTTGCACTATTTAGGAGGTACAACATGTAGAGGGCTCGAAGAAGAATCTATGTCTTTAGAACAATTAGATGATCTTGGGTGTAAGACCCATATAGAAAAAAAGGGTCTCGAAAATTATTAGAGATGTGCTTATGGTCATGAAAGATAAAAGATTGCTGCAAATTTATACGTGCTTAAAGGAAAAACACTACTAGAAGCTGATTCATATGTTGCATCAACCAACCATAAGGAAGAGTCAACGATAATGTGGCATCGCAAATTAGGCCACATATCTGAACGAGGTTTGAAGATTCTCCTTGAGCGTAGATTGTGTAACGTCCCGATATTTATCTTCGTATAAATAGTGCTATTAGATTTAGAATGTGAATGCATTAAATGAGATTAAAATTTAGTTTAAGTATAATTAGTGTAATAATATATTTAATTGTTAGCAAATTCAATAGTTTATTTAATAATTTATTTTTGGAAGTATTTTTTTTTCTAGTAAGAGGATTAATTGGGAATTTAATGAGAAAGATGGGATGATGGAAATTTGTTATTGGATGGCTAAATGAGTGCATTTAGAATGCATTGTATGTGAAATTTTTTTGAACCAATGACAAGTTGACATCTAAAAATTAAAGTTGTGAGAGTTAATAGGAATTAAGCAAGTGTGTGGTTGAAAAGTGAGTGGAATGATGAGTTGTATTGATTATCCAATAGAAAAAGGGCAAGTGTGATAGTTGTTGGACTTGAATAGCATTTTAGAAAGTTTGAAGGTCAAGATGGAATATCAAGAAGTAGCCTAGCATATATATGAGTGGTTTTAGCAAAATTTCATTTTCACCTTTTCTTCCTCCTTGAGCCAAATGCATTCTCCTCCCTTTCTCTCATTTTTTTCTTCTCTTTTTAAGCGTCCAAACTCACAAATAACCTTGATTTTATCTTACCTACCCATCTAATCCTTCATTTCTTGTAAAATCCTTCAAAAACCCAAATTGTATTTTCATTAGAAAAGAGCTCAAGTGAGGTAAGTGCAGTAGTTTTTGGTTTTGGGGCTTAAAATAGATTAGTAAGTATGTAGATGCATTCATAGGTATGTAGAGATAGTTGGGTAAACATTTATTTGAGTTAATTTGTTGTTCATGGCATTAAATGCATTTTTGAAACCCTAGGTGATCAATTAGGGCGTGTGAAGTCTAGTAGGGGTAAGGAGAAACTTTGAGCTTCAAATTGGAGTGTTAGGAAGCTTGGGTGCAAGCTCTAGAATGTTGGTATACTATTATCCACGAATTTGATTTTTATTAGTAGTCAAAAATTTGAAAAATAGCTTCAAAATCTTGCGATGTTGCTACTTTGACATGATGAGTGGATATAAATGATGTATATATGTTATGTGGATGTTGATGAAAGGTATTTTGTGATGAGAAAACAAGTGAAACAAAAATTTATACAAAAACCTCTTTTATGGTCGAATTCACCCTAGAGATAGGCCTAGGGTTATTTTCGTCATTTCAAGTCTATTTATGTGTTAAACGAATGATATTGTAGTGAATTATGAGATGAATTTTGAAGATGAAACAAATTTTCGGAAAAAGTAACCCCTTGGCCGAATTTGATGCATAGAGAAACTCAAGGGTATTTTTGTCATTTCGTTTCTATTTACATGTTAATTACTTTGTGTGGTGATAATATGTGCAATGAGTTATGATTTCGAAGATAAAATTTTGAAAACTACCTCTTGTGGCTTAATGTAAATGTGAAAGGAAATTTTGTTGTGTAATAAAACTTTTAGAATGAAACCAAGGGCAAAATGGTCATTTGGTAGTGATCAAGAAAAAAGTTTCGAAAGATTTCGAAAAGTAAAAATAAATGAGAATGTTTGATAGTTACGCGATTTGTAAAAAGTTTAATCGAATTGAAAATTTTCGTAATTATTGAAAATATTGAGAGTCTGAGTAAACCTGTACATTGATAGGTAGAGATTGGTAGTTGACATGCCAATAGGGTATTTATTAGTAGTACTGCGCTGTTACGCTTATATACCGATGTAATTAACGGACCTTGAGAGGCACCGAGTATCCGGTCCAGAAATCGATACGAATGTGAAGTTGAGCTCCGGCGAGCAGGCACCCAGTGTTCGATGCTGGAGGGACATATGAAATCCGTTACTGATCAATGGTATCATGACAACATTTACAAAAAGACTCTTACAATATTATAATAACTAATAACGAACTTACGATGAATATAGGTGTTTGAAGGCATTTTATAAAGTTTTGAAATTGTTGTTTTAAAATGTCTGCTATGTTGATTGTTAAATGTTTTGTGGAGCGATATCTCTCATATGTGGTATTTGTAAAATTTTGTGATTTTAAAATTATATATGTATACCAATTAAGCTGTTATGCTTAACGCGTTGGTTTTCCCACGCGCAGATAGTGAGGTGAACCGAGTAGTCTGAGAGAGAAAGAGAGAGTCCGAAGAGAAGATAATTCCCAGTACGCTCCGTAAGTCATAGCAAATCTCCGAACTTTTTGGTTAACATCTTTAGCATGTACATATTTTGTAAAAATAAAGTGTCAAGAACTTATTTCTTGTATATTCCAATGCATATATGTGCGAGATTTTATAAATTCTAATGTATATAGTTTTGGTATTATATTTTTTCTAAATGTTCTCTCAAAGTATTGGGAAAATTAGATGTTTTGATATTTTAAAATATATGTGTTTAGTTGGCTTTGAAATTGTAATCCAGAAAATGTATGTTATGTTTGGAATTTGTGTGTTGAAGTGGTTTGGAGACGGACAGAGTGTCCGATGGTGGAAGTTGAGAAAGTGAAAAATTATATTTGAAGTGTTTCTTTTGGATATGCAGATTTTAAATTTTAGGTTTTCAATAAAACATGGGAAACTTTGCCGAATTTTCAGTAAATTAAAATAAGTAAACAAATGGATTCTCGTAAATAAAATGACGTAACGTCCTTCGCCTCGGTTTTGATGTCCGGGATGCCAGAGATCGAGGTGAGGGTGTTATAGATTGCTTCCTGGACTCAAAATTGTAAGTCTACCTTTTGTGAGTATTGTGTGACAAATAAGCAATATAGATTGAAGTTTAGCAATTTTACTGCTATGAGCAAATGTATTCTAAAATTGATTTATTCTAATATTTGGGAATCACAGGTTATATCCCTAGGAGGAACAAAATACTTTGTATTATTTATTGGTGATTGCTCTAGAAGAAGTTTGGTGTACCTTATTAAAAGGAAGTCATGATGTGTTTCCAATGTTCAAGACATTTAAAGCACGGATAGAACTTGAATATGAGAAAAAGATCAAGTACTTGAGGACAAATAATGGAAGAAAATATACAAACAAGTTTCTTGTTTTTTGTAAGTAAGAAGGAATCGACAGTCACATACACTCCTTAACAAAATGAGGTGATAAAGCAGATGAACAGAACTCTTGCTAAAAGAATAAAAGCTATGTTGAAGACTGCAAGTTTACCTAAGTCATTTTGGATAGAAGTAGTGAAGACCGCCTGTTGTGTGATAAATCGATGTCCATCTACAGTAATTGAGTTGAAAACACCAATGGAGATGTCGACCGGTAAACCCTCTGATTATTCTACTTTACATTCATTTAGATGTACTTTGTACGTAATGTATAATGCCCAAGAAAGAACAAAACTTGATCCAAAATCAAGGAAATTTATATGCTTGAAGTATGCTGATGGGGTGAAGGGATATTGCCTATAGGATCCCACTGCCCACAAGGTTATCATCAACAAGGATATTATCTTTGTAGAAGATCAACTTCAAAGAAATAGAGATAATAATACTTAAAAAGAAAATTCAGAGACTACAATTGTACAAGTGAAAAATAATTCAGAACATGAAAATTTAGATTCTTCTGAAGTAAAACTAGAGCATGAAGTATAAGAACCAGTAGAGACCGAGACTTTAGAAATTTGACGGTCAACTCGAAGAGGAGACCACCAGTATGACACTCGGACTATGTTACGGAGAGCAATGTTGCATACTATTTTCTAACAAAGGATGAAGAGCCTTCAACTTTCCATAAAACTACAAGTAGCCCAGATGCACTTCTATGGATGATAGCAATGTAAGGCTAAATTGAACCTCTACATAAAAATAAGACATGAGAACTCATACCTCTACCACAAGGTCGGAAAGTCATTGGAAATAGATGGGTCTTTAAGATCAAATGGGATAGCAATAACCAAGTGGAGCGGTATCGTGCAAGATTGGTGGTGAAAGGATATGCTCAGAAAGAAAGTATTGATTTCAATGAGATATTTTCCGTAGTGGTTTGATTTACAACAATAAGGGTGGTCCTAACAATATGTGCTACATTTGATCTACACTTAGAGCAGTTAGATGTGAAAATTGCATTTCTTTATGGAGAACTTGAAGAAGAAATTTATATGCTCCAACTAGAAGGTTTTGCTGAAAAAAGCAGGAAAAACTTAGTTTATAAGTTAAAGAAATCTTTGTACGGTTTAAAACAAACATCAAGGTGTTAATACAAGAGATTTGTTTCATTATAAGTCTTGGATACAACAGACTTAACTCAAATCATTGTACATACTATAAGAGGTTTGGAGATAGTGATGATTTCATTATCTTGTTGTTGTATGTGGATGACATGTTGGTAGCAAGTCCCAACAAAGATCGAGTCCAAGAATTAAAGACACAATTGGCTAGAGAGTTTGATATGAAGAATTTGGGTCCAACAAACAAGATTCTAGGGATGCAAATTCACTAAGACAGAAAAGAGAGGAAGATTTGACTTTCTCAGATAAACTACTTAAGAAAGATCTTAAGCCGCTTCAATATCCCAAATTATAAACCAATTTCTCTCTCTTCCTGTAAATTACAAATTATCCACAAGTATGAACTTTAGCAATGAAAGCAGAGAGTATGAAAATATCTCAACTGTCGTACACATTAGCATAAGAAGTTTAATGTTCGTCATGATATGTACAAGATCGGATATTGCATAAGCAGTGAGAGTGGCTAGTCGATATATGACGAATCTTGGTAAAGAACATTGGAATGTTGTGAAGATGATTCTGAGATACATCAGAGGAACCTTAGATGCTACATTATGTTATGTAGGATTAAAGTTCATTATCAGAGGCTATATAGATTTAGATTTTACATGAAATCTTGATAAAAGAAAATTCACTACAGGATATGTATTTACAATTGTAAAAGGAGCTGTGAGCTAGATATCCAAGTTACAAACATTTGTGGCTTTATTTATAATTGAAGTAGAGTACATAGCAACTACATAAGCTTGTAAGGAAGTAATTTAGGTTAAAAGGTTATTGGAAGAGCTTGAGCACAAATAACATAAAATCTTTGTTTTGTGGCAGTCAAAGTGTCTTGCATATTACAATAAATCCAGCCTTTCATTCCCAAACAAAGCACATAGGAGTTCAATATCATTTTGTTCATGAAGTAATGGAAAATGATAGTGTGGATATGTAAAAGATACACATTAAGGAGAACCTAACAGATGCAATGACCAAGCCTATCAATACTGATAAATTCATTAAGTGTAGATCCTTATACGGTCTCGTGGAAATGTAAGTAACAGGAGTTTGATCAAATATTAGAAAGATAAATCAGATCATCAAAATGACTTCAAGTGTGAGAATGTTAAGGATGAAGCCATAATTGTTGACTATCTTAATTGATAGGTGACAAATTAATTGGTTTAGGTTAGAGACAAGTAGTTGAGAGATAAGTAGGTGAGATGTAAATTAATTCACCACTATATGTTGCCTATAAATAGGCCATTGAACTTTGTAATTCATTCGTCCTATATCTCATATCTCATCTCAAATCTCAATTGTATATTTAAGAGTTATTTTCCTTAGTTCTTTTCTAAAATTTTAGAGAGAGATTGTATTGTAGTTGTTGGTTTAATAAATTCTTCTAGTCTTGGTCTGTAGATGTTTCTCTCACATTGAGAGTTTTACTACATAAATCTTGTGTTCACTATTTTTATTTTATTATTTTCAATTTTTTTTCAATATTATTCTTAATTTCAAGTTTATGCTATAATTAGAATAATATCAGGTCATCATAAAATATGACAATAAATTCTAAAAAAATCCACCTTTTAGTACACATTAAGGCATTTCATTAAACAGTTATCGATATGGGTGACGATCCGGGTTGGTGAGTCGGGTTGGACATAACACGAATACGATCCGATTATATTTGACATGACACGAACACGACACGATTAATAAACGAGTTAAACCTTTTTAACATGAACATGACACGATTATTAATGGGTTGACACGGAAACGACACAATTAACTCGTTTATTTACGAGTCGTTTATTGAGCCGTTTAGTCAACACGTATAATGATCCGTTTAGCCGACACGTTTAATGACCTATTTATTGACCAATTTATGACCCATTTAACTATATTTGATTTATTTAAATTTTAATATAGATCTAATAAAAAACAAAATTAAAATAAAGATACACAAGATCTCTTAAATCCACAAATATAATCCAAAACCTAAAAAAATACAATCATCCACGTATACAATCCAAAACATAAAAATATATATACATACTACTAAAATTACATGATACCCATCTAATATGAAATTATTTTTTTACCCCTGTTAAACAAATCAACTCGTGACCCGTTTAAAAAAACACGAACCCGATACGATTAGTAAACGGGTTGAACAATTAACTCATTTATTTATCCAACCTGTTTATGTTCAACCCTAACCTCTAATAATCGTATCGGTTTCATGTTGACTCATCGTATCGGATTCCAAATTGCCAACCCTAGTCACCGGAATAACCATATAAAAGACATTCAATAACCATACATGTTATGCAGTACATTATAATGTGAAAATTGAAAGCAAACCTGGCAAGGCTTCGTTGCCAAAAGAAGGCTCGTCTCTCATTGTCATCAAGCTCTTCCACAGACATTCGAGCATTCCATAGCGGTGTCTGTGGGACTGGAAGATTGTCGTCATCATCTCACTCCTTGTCGACCTATCATCTCCAATAACATAACAACGAAAAGGATTCATTACTCGCTTCAAAACTTCGTCTTCTCTTGGATGCCAAATGTGTGCGTGTCTTCGTCTTGTTTTCACAGCGAAACCAGAATTGTTTCCAAGAAATCTAATTGGATCTGATTGTCTAATAGACTCTGAAAATGGTAGTTTCAAAAAAATAAAAAATGAAAAAAAAATGTGATGCTTTGAGAATCAAGAAATAAAAATGAAAACGGTAGTTACTAAATATTGTTTAAGAAATTGGAGACCCAAAAATTTCCCACTAGATTTTTAGAATCGGAGGGAATTTTTATTTTATTATTATTATTTTATTATAATTTTATGATATATTATTAATTCTGAAACCACAAATATTTAATTAATTAAAAAAAATTCATAATTATTAATAACATTCCCTGTATGTTATCTATTTAATAGTAAAAGTTATTAATATTAATATGTTACAAGTAATTGATTAACATAAAACATCTTGACTGATTATAATATTATTATTAATTATTATTTTTATTATTATATAAACAAACGAACTGGCGTATGATGGAGGTATATAGAACTGTAGAAAAGAAATAATAAAAAAAAAAAGAGAATTGTTGAAAAATGGAAGGAAAATAGAAAATCAAGTTGGATTGCGCATTTGGACACGAACAAAGGTAAAATTGTAAATAGATGGAAATTGCTTTATTTTTTTTACGTTTTCAAACTTTGGAGGAGCACGTGGCCCCACCCGGACCGATTCTCGGTTTGCCATTAATAATTAATGGGCTAAAAGGGAAGTCCAAATGTCAACAAAGAAACACCAACCACTGATTTGCTCACCATGTATGTCAGCACCATCCCATTTAACCAACCACAAAACCTCACGCCTCCTATAAATATACACTTGAACAAGGCCTCATGCACTCGCTCAAATCTCAATACACATTCATTTTAAGCAGCTGTAGTGTCTCATTTTTATTGTTAACGTAACATAGGAAAAGAGAAGATCAATGGGGGAATCAGCAGAGCAAATGCACATGCACTCAAAGAAGGCCTTTGGATGGGCTGCCAGGGACTCCTCTGGTGTTCTCTCTCCCTTCAATTTCTCCAGAAGGTACTTCCTCTAACTCTTCTTTCTCTAATCATGGTCTATTTTGTTAGCATATAACTGTCATTGTTTTGATTTTTGAATTACCTAAAATGAATGATTCAAATACAGGGCAACGGGAGAGAAGGATGTGACATTCAAAGTGCAGTATTGTGGGATATGCCATTCGGATCTTCACATGCTTAAAAACGAATGGGGCACTTCTATTTACCCTCTTGTTCCTGGGTACGTTTGATTAATTATTCTTTATTTATTTGTATTGTTGTTTCTTTGTATGAATGAAGAAGAGCGTGAATAATAATGAAAACATTCCAATGTGCCTAACCGGTCCATTTCATTTCTACTTTTTTCAATTCATCTTTTTAAAATGTTATTTGAATATGGAAAGTTCTAGGAAGTAGCAAGCGTGGGAGATGTTTTCTATGGAAGTTTACCATATTTCTATTATATAAAGAAAAGTTGAAAGCAAATGAAACCAAAAAAAAAAAAATCATCAACCTACGGCTACCGGCCACAAGCTATCAATGTCAGCGGGCCTAGCTAACACTCTAAATCCAATCAATTTTTTAACCGACTTTGAACCAGTGACCACTTCTTTTTTTTTTTTTGTTAATTTGTATCCAATA
>CM034471.1:9278530-9328595 GCA_019925255.1 Litchi chinensis
TTTTTTTTTTTTTTAAATGATAAAGCTAACAACAACATCTCCTTGATTAAGATCCACCTCTGCATGATAATATAATCAAGAAATGCAATCAATAAAATCATTAACAAAAGTGAAAAAGTAATTAGTAAGAAAGAAAAACCGTATACAATTAGACAATAAAATTTATGTTTTGAGTCATAACGTCAGGCTCTTAATTACGTAGTGCTTGCAAGAAGTTTCATGCTGTTTTTGTCCTTTTTCTTTAAAGAAAATACTGTGTAGGAAGGATGATTATCTACCTAGAAAAGATGGTTTACAACATTGAAACCAAACTTTGCCAAATTATGTGCAACCTTGTTTATAGGCAGGGATGCCAAGGAAAAAAAGGGTAAAAATAATTGTAATTCCTAAATTTTAAAAAATGATCAAATTTTTAACTATATATAGAAAAAAGATCAAATGATTCTTAACTTTTCAAAAAAGTGTCAAATTAGTCTTTCCGTCAATCAACTAAAAGTTAAATATAACGGAAAACATAAAAAAACTCATTTAACCTAACCATATATGCATAAAAAATTTACAACTAAAACCTAATCATATATGCACAAGAAATTTACAATTAAAACCTACCATTTATGCACTGAGTCTAAGGGTAAATAATTTTTCATATTTTCTGTTAGATTTGACCGTCAGTTAATGATGTGAAGGAACTAATTTGATACTTTTTCGAAAAGTTAAGTTTATTTAGTCATTTTTCGAAATATAGTCAAAAATTTGATCATTTTTCAAAATTTAGGGACTAAAATAATTTTTTCAAAAAAAAAAGGACCTCCAATCCTAAATATTCAATTATTCATACCATTTGAAAAAAATATATATATTGGAGTTTTTTCATTTGTAAATGCGTGCACATTAATATTTATATATATTATTTTAAAAATTAACTATATTATCTTATTATTTCCATTTTATTCCTATCATTTCCCCATTAGATTTTGTTTGCAATTTCATTATGGGATTAGGATTCTCATGCTAATATGAATTTTCCTAATCTTTTAAGAATTGACACATGACAATTAATAAAAGCGACAGTCACGATTTTTATTTTTTTTTTAATTCTTTTCACTCACATAACCAACGTTTCAATCATGTTTATAGGTCGAATTCGGACAAATTTGTCCAAAGCCATAAAAAATATTGCATCTGTACCCATACCAGTGCAACATTGTTGGTTCGGATGCAAGTGAACCTGATCCCAACTGCAAACACTAACATTTTTTTTTTTTTTTGAAAAAGTTTCATACCAATTTTTATACAAGTTTTCCCTCAAACATTCACCTAATAAGTACAAATGATATAATTTCAAAGATCTAACAATAATATCAACCACAAAATAGAATTAAACTTAATAATAAAATAAAATTAAGTTTTAACATCTAACATAATAAATTCAAAATGAAAAACATAATTACATAAATTCCATAAATCCAAATACAATACAAAATATCTCAAAGCATTAGCCAAATAAATCATAAATTTGAACTTCAAACAAGATAGCAAACAAATGAAAAGCTTTCATAAAATTAATAAATAAATTTGATTTAATATTATATCATAAACAAATTTAATATTACGGTAATCCACACCACACCCAAACCCAAACCCACTCAGGGTTCAAGATTTAGCATCCACACCACTCACTAACTGATTTAATTAAATCCATACCAATAAATTATTGGTTGAAATCCACAAGTTCACAGGTGTACAAGTGAAATTGCCATCCCAAACCATGACAAAATCCATGAACACATTTCCTTTGCATTACTTCCTTTATTTTAGTTCTTATTTTATTTTATTTTATTTTTTATGTTCTATGCTTGTATAGAGTTTGCTGCATTTTGTGTATGCTTCAATTTCTTATTTGTTAGACTTCGATGCTTTTATTTATTTCTTTTTCGTTTCTCTGCTTGATACTTGTAATGAATTTTTTTGTTAATGATAAATCCAACTATGCGTATGAGTTTTCTACATTTTACTTTTATCTACTCAACATAAATTAAAGTATCCTACACATCAACCATGGAATGCATAATTGCACATCAAGCCATATGGAGATGAAGAAACCAAGTCTGACTTTATTGTATTGTGAAACCTCAGTAAACACAAGTTTTTATATACATTAACTAAGATACAGTTCAAGGGTTGCTCGATTCATTTGCATAAACAACTGACATATCCGTGTTCCTTGATAACTGGTGCACAAGTTAGCCTCTGTCTGGTAGAAAGACTCATACTGTTATCTGCTTTCTGTTCCACACACGTCTAATCAGCACACAAACATATCACTGGACCTGTAAGTTGCTGAAGCTAAGACCAAAAGATGGGATGCAATTCAAATACAATCATGCAAATAGAATTGAAATGGCTTATGCTCTTCTATGTATAATAATAATGATACTCATCAATAATTAAACTTTAAATACCTGGCTTTAGCGTGCACTTGAGTCTTAAGTATATGTCAACGACTAAATAAACATTTTTGGTACATGGTATATTTCTCCAGAAAATTAGTCTCATCAGCAAGTCTAATGATACTAAAGCAATTACGTACCTCGTGCAATACAGTTGTCTCAGTTTTTGTACTTCATGGTTTCTTTCTCAAACCCAATTGTTGGGAATTGTTTCGCAAACTCCTCAACGTCACGACGGAGCTTAGCAATCTCAGATTGGAAGTGAGCAGCAGACTGCATTGTGGCAATGAAGTCTTTCAACTTTGTTCCTGATTCACCAAATTAACAGCATTAGCATATTCAAGGACCTGTCTAACCACAGCCAACCAAGAATTAAGGCTGACATGTATTAAGTGCTACAAACATGAGATTGAGTGATTAACGCACAAGCCTTAAGGGGATAAAATTTGAGATATGACAGTGTAGGAACCTTTGGTTTCGGACTTGATCTTCACTGCCAACTTCACTGCAGCATCAAAGAAGAAAGCTACCTTGGCAAAATCCTCCTCTACAAATCCTCTAGAAGTAAGAGCTGGGGTTCCTGAAGTGCAATTGGATTCATCAAGAAAATTAAATAATATGAAGATCATACAAATATAAATTCATCAATGACAAGCTCCTACCCATCCTGATGCCACCAGGAACCATGGCAGACACATCTCCCGGAACAGTATTTTTGTTGGCTGCAATGTGAACAGCTTCCAACACCTTTTCAACTCTGGAGCCATCAATACCCTGTAGAAACAAATAAAGTTCAGCAGAAGGTAATTTACCTTACTTGCTTAAGATTGCAGGTGTAAAAAAAAAATGTAAATAGCATCTCCATTGTATGGTAGGAGCATTGATGGAATAACCTTAAATCAACACTAAGCAGATCTTAGTGGTTTCACAATCTGGTTATAGCAAGCAACTAAGAAAACTACGAAAGTAAATTTCCGAATCAGGGATATTTCTCTCAAGTAGTCCCACAGTATAAAAATATAGAAGAGAATATTTAATACCTTGTTCTTCAAATTGACCAGTACTAGATGGTTCTCAGTTCCACCAGAAACAAGTTCATACCCATTCTGGGCCAGAGTCTGCAACATCATTCAATTTTGAGTTATTATAACACCAGAGGAAAACCAGTTGCATACAAATTGATGGGAGGCCAATATATTACTTAAAAAGTTCATGCTAATGAGAGAAAGCTGTTCCATCAAAATCTTATTGCTAAAAAAATTTTCTACGTGTAAAGTACCTGTGCAAATTTTGCACAATTACTGAGAACTTGCTCTTGATAGGCTTTGTACTCTGGAGTAGTGGTCTGCATCCATGCAGGAATAATAGAATAAACATCAGTTTTCACAAAACAATAATAATAATAATAATAATAATAATAATAATAATAATAATAAAGATTTACAAACACAAATGTCTGAAAGTTATCTTATAGACAATGCTGACCTGTTTCAAAGCAACTGCTAAACCAGCAATTGTGTGGTTGTGAGGACCACCTTGGAGTCCAGGAAAAACAGCCTGATTGATTTTGTCTTCATAGTCATACAAAACCTTCAAGAAGAACTCAGAAGTGTGAGTGTTGCTTAACTTCAAGCAACATGAAATCCATTTGAAAACACAACAGTAGAAATGACCTAAAACTCATAGAAATCATTGTTATATAAACTCAAAAAAGGTTATGTTTCAGTTCAGCTAGTAACCTCTTTTCCTTGTTTGTTAATCTCTTTCACCCCCTTCCTGAAGAAAATCATGGCTCCACGTGGCCCACGAAGCGACTTGTGAGTTGTGGTGGTAACCACATCTGCATAGTCAAAAGGTGAGGGGATGACACCAGCTGCAACTAAACCGCTAATGTGCGCCATGTCTGCTAACATTATAGCTTTCTGTTTGTCACAGACCTGTTAAATAGTTTTAATAAATGTTACTCTGAGCATATAAATCATTCAAACAGGCCAAAACCACATGATGTGATGTACAACTATCATAACTTTATGCTATAGATCAATCTACTCGATATTACCTTGCGAATACGTTCATAATCATACAGACGTGCATAAGCACTAGCACCTGCAACGATTAATTTTGGCCTGAACAATGTTGCACTCTTCTCCAACTGCAATTCAATGATTTCCAAGTTAAAACACCTTCTACTGATGCCATAGGTAGAAGGATATAGATATAATTCTCAAGGAGGTGCTAAAACAAAATTATTCTCATGCAAAACTAGAAACTTTTTTTTCATCTGTAATGGATTGAAGCCCATCAGGGATCTAATATGTCCGGATTTAATCTTAAGGTAGCAGATCTGATTACCAAAAGGAATATATGGACGATTAG
Source organism: Litchi chinensis (assembly GCA_019925255.1). Taxonomy (NCBI): domain Eukaryota; kingdom Viridiplantae; phylum Streptophyta; class Magnoliopsida; order Sapindales; family Sapindaceae; genus Litchi; species Litchi chinensis. The sequence continues at coordinate 9,283,357 of CM034471.1, forward strand.
AATGAGAGAAGATGTTCCATCTATGCAAATTACAGAGTAAAATCAATTATAGATCACATAGGTGTCCTTAAGTAAGCCATATTCTTTGAAGGTGGCACATGTTGAATCGTTAGCTTGTGTGTGCACACAAAAAAGATTTCTTATAGCATGATCTTTATTCAAAATGTGAAGAACGGAAGGGTAATTTATCATCAACTCCCCAAGTCTTCTTCTTCTTTTTTTTTTTGGTGAAGAAATCAACTCCCCAAGATTTTGCACATACAGCATATGATTAGGTTTTATGAATCACTTCTATGCTACGCACATCAGCTTCACTTTCTAAAAGATAGCTTTTCTCTTCAGTTACATTACATCAGCAAATGGAGGCATGCAGGAAATAGCAACATCAATAATGTAGCAACCACTGGGAAACAGGTGGATCAAAAAGACTATAACAAATTTGACAACCTACCTGGTCATAATCTATATAGCCAGTGCTCTCATTCAATCTGTAAGGCATTGTCTCAAAAAATATGGACACTGCAGATATCTTTTTGGTATCTGTCTGCACAACAACAAAAAATAGATTATTTGATGTGATGCAAATGTTGTCTGTATAAGAGGACGGGAAAATATTGTGTAGACTAATAGTGTTGTTCTGTAGTCATTGAAATTTATCAAACTTAATCTATTTTAATCTGTGAAAAATCGAAATAAGGTACATTGATCATACAACTATACTCCTTGTGGCTTCTACTACTTTTTAGAGATAAGGCAGTATACATACTGCATATGTGCCTGGTGAGCATAAGAAGATGAGGACGTCATAGACCTTGGAATTGTCACAGCTTTAATTCAACTACAGAGCTAAGCTATGATCCAAATATGTCAGAAAAATTTTCGTAACCACATTAAACTTCACTTGTCTTTAAGGAAACTATATTTACAGTGGCCAAATTATCCTTTAAATGTTTGACAGGAAGAAAAGCATCCAGTGCACACTTAGGTACAGAGTCATAATACACTGTTGGCTATCAGAAAGCAGAATAAGATAAATGAATACAGTGGTAGTTACAAGCACCTGATAGCCATGAGACAGATGCCCACCATGAGGAAGATCAAGTGCCATAATCCTGTCATGAGCTTTTAGCAATGCAGTGTAAACTTGAAAATTAGCTGGAGATCCCGACAGGGACTGCACATTCACTGCAACGTAATGGGGCATGATAAACATGGGAAGCTGGTAAGCAATCACATGCTAACAAAACTCATTGTACAAAGTTTTTTGTCCTGCTTATGCATCTGCTAACATCTCTCTTTGACATGAAAGCATTCACTTAGAAATTCGCAAGATCAAATGAAAATAAACTTACATTTGTTTGAGGTTTTATATTTGATATTGATGATAACAAACACTGATATAGTTCTAACATTGTTTGATTTACTTTTGCTTTAAGTCAAGCAAATTGGAAATCAGCAATGCACCATGCAAGATGTTACTTCCTTGAGTAAATCAACTCTGTGCTCACTGAAACATCTAAATGGTGGTCCAAATTTTGAATTCTTTGTGTCTAGCGGCTGGTTTTTCAGCCGGTGTGCAGCTGATGTTCAGCCGGTATCTTGCCAGCCTCTTAGCCGGTCATCTGACAGACACATTAAACGTATCTCCAGCAAGCAAAAACAACTATTTTCTTCATACACTATAATTACAAGCCCTATAGCCACAAAATTGATGTTGAAACACTTATTACTCGTTGCTATCAACCTTCTAAAGATATTTTATTGGGGGTTTTATAAATAGACTTAGCTTGAACCAAAACCTTCAAACCTCTGGAGCTAACTTTCAACATTTATTGTTACATCCACTCTTGTGAGAATTTTTTATTATAATTTTTCAAACATTCTTTCATATTTGAGGTATTTGTAGGCACGACAAAGATGTAATGGTTTCGATTAGCATCCGAACCAATCAATGAATAGTAGAAAGCTCAAGCTTGGAAGAAGTTTGGGAAGTGGATGTAGGCAAGGAGCAAATGGAACCACTATAAATTTCATTTCATGTTTGAATCTCTTCTTACCATTTTCATTCTAGCAATTTATATTTCAATTGTGTACATCCATACTTGCATATTTTTATGTCATATTTGAATGTCCATATTGAAGCTAGGATTTTGATTTGAAGCTCAGTTAACCCCTTTTGTGTTATCTTTCAGCCCAACATATCATAGCTGACTGAAAACTGGTGTATAAATATAAAAACATGTATGAAACCAATAAACGACAGGCCAAGCAAAATTTTCATATTTCAACTGATAAACAGCACCCAGAAGTCAAAATGAAAGCAAATATTGGACACATAAATGAAATCTTATTTATATTACCTCCCCATTTTGCAGGATCCAATCTAAATGCTTCCAAAGCTCGTTTCTGACATAAGGATTCTGCCATGTCAATATACCTGGGAAATGAAAACTTTGATTGTTCAGCATCTAAATTAACCATAAACACAGCTACGTATATAATTTGCTAATCACTTGTAAGTATCACCAAAGTTAGAAGGAAAAGAAAGAAAGTTGTCAACATACTCGTTTCCTCCATAGTATCTGGCACCTGGATATCCTTCACTGTACTTGTTGGTCATGACAGACCCCACAGCTTGCATCACTGACACTGAAGTGAAGTTCTCAGAAGGAATCAGCTCGAGTCCCTATAACAACACAAACCATGTTTAAATAACCATATCTAATTACAAATAATATGAATAGATTGTATTAAAATCTTAATCCAAGAAAAGACATGTATATATATACATACCTTCCATTGTCGAGCCTTTTCAAGCTCGATAATGTCAGCAATCTCAGGGTCAACGACTTCTAGAGGAGCATTAAGTTGTTTTGGCCACTGTAACATCAAGTTTCACGTTAAAGTCCACGTAAAAAAAAAGTAAACAACACAAAAACAAATGGAAAATATAAGAACGTACAGATACACCAGGTTTGTCCTTCTCGTAGACAGCTTCATTTGGCAAAGATGACTGGAAAAAGAGAGCAAATAAGAATCACAAAGCCAGCCAGAACATGCAAAATATTAAAAGAAAGAAGGGGACCTTGTAGTAGAGAGTGGAGGCACTGAAGAGAGGTCGAATGGGTTTGTCGAGACAAGAAGAGAGCCTGCGAAGAGCCGATGCCATGGCCATTTGTTTCCCTCTCTGTTTTCTTCGTTTGTGCGTTGTAATGTGTTATGCGTTCATCGCGCTGTTGAAGAAATTGTTTGGTTTTGTCGTTATTATAACTTACTTGGCTGGCTGTCGTTGGTTTCAGTTTCATCTCTTTGCCTTCCCGCTCACTCTGCTGGACCCACCAAACTAAACATTGCAAGACTTAAACTGAATTTAATTTGGTAATTCAATCGGACAGTTCATAAACATTATTAATCTACTTCTTTAATTACTTTGTACCTAAATGACATAAGACAAATCGGTAGAGGCGGTAGCATAATTGATTAATTTGTCTCCAAAAGATTGTCATTTATGGTTTGCTTAAAAAGAAACTGTTCATTCTAAAAATATATGTTTGATACGTTTATTAATTAAGAATGAAAATAAAATAGAATAATATTTTATTGAAAGATTTATGATTAGTAATCAATCCCTTAATGATACTCAAGTAGAAAAGAATTCGAATTTAAAATTTTTTCAGGAGGATGACTGAAATGAGAATATAGATTGGAGTTATGTAACCATTATCAAATTGAAGACAAAACAAAATATCTTTGATTTATTATTTAATTATATTAGAATTATTGAAGTAATGAGAAGAAGGAAGAGAGAAATACGACTGTGAAAACCAGCCATGAAATCCCTATCCAAAGGCAGGGTTTCGTAGCCACAAAGAGAGTGTGGGCATGAGATAGAAGACGATAGGAGATATAAAGTGGTATGTGACACAAATTATGCCACCTAGGCTTCTTCTACCAAGTCATGAAATCGGTCACTTTCTCTTAGATTGTATTTCTGACTCAACCGGGCTTCTGTTGGACCATAGCTTGCCACGTATTTCAATTGTTTTTGCACACACTCTCTATTGGGCTACACACACACACACACACACATACACACTCTATTTGGGATTTGCATGGCCCAGCTATACATTCTTTTTCCTAAAAACAAAAGAGCAATTAGTGAAACTTGTTTTTCTAATTAAAAGTTCATTTCCTTGGGACAAATTCTTTTATCATGACATAATATTTGTAAGGCCTTAATAAAATTTAACAAGTGTTTTAATTGGTCTATTTGATAAAGTTGAAAAGTGACGCTTATGGAAGTACTTAATAAAATAAGATTAATATTAAAACAATCGACTATTAAATATGTTCATATATAACAAGTTGAGGTTGATCCAATGGAATCTATTTAATAAGTTCACTAATATCATACAAATATTAATACAATCAGAAATCATATATTGACTTGATTTTTTTTTTCTTGAAACTTTATCAACATACAATTAAAATTTATTTGGTAGGAATTGAAACCCAATATCTTAGTAAATAAGGAGGTGTATAATCACATGTTACGATTTATAGAATCATTTCTATTTATTCCTATGTAAAAGGAATAATATATTGTATTCACAAGTGATCCTCAACCCATGAAAAAGGTTATGATTTAAACTCGCGAAAGAAACATAATTAAAAGAAGCCATCACACTAATATGGTACAAATATTAATACAATTAGAAATCATATAATGACTTGATTTTTTTTTTCTCGAAACTTTGTCGACATGCAATTTCCCTAACTGACACAACTTTCTTCACTTCACAAAAAACATGAAAAGTTGCATAGGGTTTTTCTATGTATGTGCTGCGAAAGTCACTTGGGGCGTTGTAATTGTTGGTGTTGATTGAACTACCTTTGTTAAAAAGAATAAAATTTAACTCGCTAGAAGGAGGGCTTGAACCTCCGACCTTGTGGTTAACAGCCACACGCTCTAGCCAACTGAGCTATTCCAGCTTGTTTGACATGGATGAAACGTGACACTATATGTTGACATATATTCCCGCCAATTCTTCCGCTCTATCAGTGGGTTGGCAGCATGCGCATGATACATACCGCAGAATAAAACATTGCATTGCTGCACCAAATGGTCAACTACCATTGCTCAACAAGTTGGTAAATAATTAAATCCAAGAGAGAGAAAGAATTTATGGAACGTGTTTGAAGAGTTTGGCAGTAATTGTAAAAAAGTAAAAATAGAGGAAACAGTGGGAATTCGTATTCCATCTGCCCATGTGCCTCCTCCATCAATTTCTGATCGGAAGCATCCTTTTCACAACATGTGGAAACTCAACATTTTTCCATCATAACAATCTTTTTAGTATTTCCATACATGGGGGTCTTCACCAGTATCACAAATTCACAACCTAAATATGTTGTTAGCAACGTAACGATTAGTATCATGTTTGAGTTGATAATAACAAGACTAGCGGATATTTCAAAAAAAAAAAAAAAAAAAAAAAGAAAGGACTAGCGGAGAGATATGATTTATAAGTCCTCACTTCAAACTTCAATTTAATTACCCAAAAAAATCATTGCTGGTCAAGATGTTCAAATAAATAACGGGTACCGAGTTTAAAACTTAAAAAAATTGGATGCACCATGCCCTACCTCTGCCCATGTCACATTATATATGTAGTTTGATATGCTAAACACATGTACATGATGTGAATATAAAAAGTTTATGATGCAAATAATAAAGGGTCAAACCACAGTTAGCGCGTGGAGGCCATGGCCAGCGCCAGACACAAATTTTACAAAACAAAATTTATTGGTTTATCATTGTTTTTTAAGGATTGGAATTGATCTAGGAAACTGTCGAGACCTATTAGAATAGGAATACTGATAATGCGGCTTGAGGTATTGTTTCCATGTGAGAGAAATGATCTATCCAAAAGTAGAAGAGAGACTTATGCAAAAGTGGAGAGACAATCCACACATTAGGTGAAAGAACATGTTATTTTTTAGCTTTCTCCAGGTGTCAAACTTTGCCAATGGTAAGGGGCATCTTGTTTATACCAACAGTGCCAGTTATCAAAACTTTATTATATCGTCATTGGTATAATAAATTCATCCAAATAGAAAAATATCTATTGCTTAAGATTGCGCCTCGACCTCAGCGAAAGGAAATTATATATATGAGTAATTTAAATATTTAATGCGTGTGTTATTATATAAAAGGGAAAACAAAAAAATTAATGTGATGTGTGTGAGGATTATATGATAGCGTTTACAATGGATGGTTTTCCTTTATTGTTTTTAGCTTTTCTTTGATGTTTTTTATTATGTAAGAAATTCATTCTTTCGATTCTCCAAATATCAAGACACACATTTGGATGAAGTCTTCAATAATCAGTACCAAACTTTGGAGATGAATTAATTAGGAATTGACGCATAGGTGGTGGTGCATGATTCCATCCATTTTAGTGATAAAGATTCAAATCCAACCAAATAATTGTACAATCTTTGTATGAATAGTTTTTCTATTTTATTTGTGAGAGCAGTCATTTTTCGATTATGAGAACAACTAATAACTTGACATTATTAATTTTCTTTTTTATTATAGGAGTGGATATTTGAATATCTTGACAGATCGTAATAGACATTGGTGTCAATTTTGAATTAAAAAAAAAAAGTTGGCTTTCCTTTTTGAATAGTCTTACGTATTCAAATTCCTTTTGTGTTTGAATTTGTGCTTATAATTTGAAAACAACAAAACTTTAATTTAACTCGCAACAAATTTCATTCCTGGTTAGTTTTGCAAAACTTAATGCAAAAACTCATTTAATATTTGATCAAACACATATAATGCCTTATGTAATATAAAATATTCAATCTAATTTAATTTGTTTTGATATAGAAATTCAAAAAATCTATACATCAATTATTTACTCTTTTTATTCAAAATTTTGGTTTGATCCATTTGTAAACAAAAAGGTTACACTAAAATAACTTAAAATTTTGATTTAAAGAAGTGACTTCAATGTTTATCCATTCATTTTCATTCAATTTAAAGATTGTTATTAATTTTTAGTTGATTAACATTTATTACCTTCGAATTAAATGAAATTAGAAAGATGGATGTTGAAGTCACTTTTCAAATTAAAATATTAAGTTACCCTAATTTCAACCCTAAATAAAATTATATGCTTGTATTGTATATTTTAATATCTATTGGTACTTGATTAAATTATATAATTTTTTATTTTCTTTTTATAAAACCACCTAAAAGAAAAAATTCTTATTCTATTTTGGACCCACAGGGCCACCAAACTTCTCCACCCAAATTTTGGTAAGTTTGGTCATTAGTACAGGAGACAATATGTAAATTGTAAGTTAAAATTACACAAACTTAGTGTTTCGTTGTTATCAGTAACACTGCATTCGGATGGCTAAAAAAAACCCCATTAACCACATTAAGATGTGCAGAAACTATAGTTGAAAAATGAAGAGAAAAGGGAATCCCAAGATGGATATAGAAGACGATAAAGAAGAGATGGAGAGCTGGGGACACCGAATCTTTAGAATCCAGAGCGGTACTAGACGAGAGGCATATATGACAGTGTGTTATGTCTTCTGTGTTAACTCTTATATATTTCAAATTTAGAGATCTAGTCACGACAAGAACCCAAGTCCCCACTAGTTTTGGTGGGGGATGCGCCGCTGCAGGTTTTGTTGTAACAAATTCACATGCTTTTAATTTATTTTTATTATATGATCCCTAATAAATTATATATCTATCCCCGATTTTCAAAATCATATTTTCGTGGCTGTCAAAATTTCTTCTCTGATCTTCTTCATATATATTTTACATATTTTTCTAGTGAAAGGACAATTTTGAATTTTCCCCATCAAAATAATTATTGTATTATGACTTGTTTGGCTTTTCTACCTGATCTCTGTCTTGCGTTTGATCCACTCAAGTCTCTTTTATTATCTATAAGCCTTCATGCATATCATTATCGGTTCAATGGTCAAGTCTTTAATCAAACTATGTCCCTCATGACTCCCACTTGTCTGCTATGTATATGTTTTTCCCTAAAAAGAAGTAATGTCTAAAAATGTATATTTTTATTACAAGTTTAATTGATCAGCAGATTCATAATTTTAAATTGTTAGTCTTTATTAATTTGTTTTTTCTTTTTGGTTTATGTCCTTGCAAGAATATATTACACATGTAAACAGGGAAAGCTGTCCTCATAATTGTTTATAAGCAACTACCACTATTAATGTTCCTCTTTAACAATTAACAACCTAAGCTGTTCAATCAATTAAAATCATTAATTGGGATTCTTTTTGTTATATATATATATGTATATATTTATTTATTTTGAGGTAGGATTCACATATGAAAAAGAATATTGTTCATGTGTCACGAATTACACTACAGATCAATATTCTCGTCTTCATCAATATATACATTAAAAGGAAGAACTACATATACAAAATTAACTTTAACAATGTTTAAAGCAATTTGCAGTGGTTTGGTTGACTTCATCAATTCAACTACCAAATTAACCAAATACAGATTGTTAGTTGTAACGGTATCTTTGTCTGCAAATTATGGACTAAAAAAGAGGTTAATTCCTAAATTTTGACGTATACTCGGTTATCTCGTACATTAGTTAACATATAACATATAACGTATATTTCACTTTATTTTATTGTCTTGGTCTTAACTTTATTTTCTTCTATAAGTCTTGGTCACCACTTTTCACTGTTTGAAAGACTAGGCAAATAATATTTAAACATTAGTCAATCAAATAAAAGCAGTTTGTTGATGATGTCCAAGCCAACAATGTGTTATGGCATGTACAAAATTACATATGGGTTGCGCCTAAAAGACAGTGACTAGCGGGTACTATACAATAATTGTGATGAACAGCAAATTTTCTCCGACATAAATTTCTAAAATGTTTGTAACTTTAATCCGTACCCTAGTCGACAGAAGTGACGATGCAAATACGAAATTGTTCAAATTCATAAAAACAATAGCAGGCGTGCCACCAGAGTCTAATCTCTATTTGGTCCTCACTGTCCCCAAAATTATTACTAGTACTAAGAAAAATAGTAGGTCCTAAAAAAAAGAAAGTAATATTATTAATTCTAACTACATGCTTGATACCTATAAAACATGTCACAATTTCCTCTTCAAAGTTGTCACTCATATCATTGTTGAGGAAACAGATGAGAAGCTGCTTTATTCGCATCAAAACTTTATCAAGTTAGTCAAGATCAAATGGAAAGAGAAGATCTCAGTAATCATCATCATCAACGGCGATCATCCTCGTACCTACCAGGGTGCATGATATCGCCGTCGTGTTTTCCTGTGCATGAAGAGATTGAGTACTCTCGCATACACTATTGTGGGGGCACCAACAAGAGAGGTCGGAGATGGAGAAATCTTCTGAGAAGGTTAGTGAGAGATGGGAAGAGCATTTATGGATCCAAACACTTGTCTTTTCATTATGATGCTGTTAGCTATTCCCAGAACTTCGATGAGGGCCGCCACTATGAAGATTCTGGCCGCTGTCCACCGGTTTTCAGAGATGTTCGATGGGTCGATTTGCATCAGTAATTGTCTTGTGTATGTAGCTAGTTACTTCTAATAAAATGGTTTAAGTTTTCTTAGATCAATATCGTTGTAACTTGTAAGTATATGTCAAGATCTATTTTAAGCTTTCAAGCAATATCAAGGTTTTCGTGATTATATAAGTTGTTCACTTGCTTTTTCTTTGATTTAGAGAGCATATATATATGTGATATTTTATTTTTGAAATAATATTTATATGATGATATTGATAGCCATGATTAGAGACACTTGGATCCATATTAGTTTAATCATACTGGATCTGCACCACTTTGCCAATGCTATGATCTTGTGGTGTCATATGAAGTTCAAAATAGCAAACAAAAAAAAAAAAAAAAAAAGAAAAGAAAAGAAAAGAAAAGAAAGAAAGAAAGAGATAAATGTTGTCTTTTAACATATGTGAACGGTTCAAAATTAGATGCAACAGTGGTTGCTTCTAACCATTAATGAATAGAAGTTCCGGTGCATCGGATGTATTATAACACGATATAATCATAACCAGTTAAATATACGGTGCATTAATTAAATTAATTGCACCCAATTTTTTCCCTATTCATTAAATTAATTAGAGGAAAGCATAATATTTGTTTGTTGTGTGTAATATTAACATATCAGGGAGATATTCTCTATGATTGGATGCCTATAAGGTTGAAAAGAAAAATAATTGAAAGCAATGTGGGGCAGGGGTCTTCTCAAGTTGGTGAGTTGGGATGTGTGTTTGGATAGTGTAGATGTGAACATACATGAACCATGATCCATATATTATATAGAGATATGTAGTGTGCCATGCGTGTCAGGAACGGGAGAGAGAGAGAGAGAGAGAGAGAGAGAGAGATGAGATAAGTGTATGATCAAGCACAGTTGATCTGCAGTTCAAAATTTGATGATTTGTGTCACATCGGTCATCACCTAATTAGATCCGTTTAGTTCGGTTGTTAACTACTTTCGGCTTCGTTTTTGAAGTTTGTAAATTAAAACATTATTTTGTTCTAAAGGAAGCGCCGTTTGGAATTTGCAATTAAAGTATTAGTTCAGATTCTTTCTGGAGTCCAATAGATTAAATAAATTAAAATTTTTAAGAGTAAGATAATCCCTATTAACTTTGAACACATACACTGTTCTTATATAGTAGTCAAATCTGCAAAAGGATATCATTTTAGCCCAGCACAAATGGAAGAAGAACTTTGGAGACAGCTTGTTATGTAAACAAATCGACTAAATTAAAAACACTCTTTTGTTGTAAAAAGTAAGTATAAATGGGATGAATAAAGTAGAAAAGTGCATGAACTTAAACAAAGAAAGGTGGAGTAAGAGATGAGAGAAATGTGGGGATAACTTTTATTAGTACTTGGCCAAGAGCTCCTTAATTGCAAAGAATATCTTTCATATACACTAGTTGCATAAAAGCTTTGAGGTGGCATATATCCAATAAAAATATAACATGTGAAGATGTATATTACATGCGTCTTGGCACTTATTACTTACATAAAAATTAAGCGTCTGTGGAATTTGAAAGCCATTTATCATAACAAATACCTTTTGGATTTTCACTATTTTAATATATTTGAATTTTGTTAGAAAAAATCTAGTGGAACAAGTAGATTTAATTATCTTATCTAACCACTAATCTTACCTATCAATATGATTAGTGTTTGGAATTTGGATAAGGTGATTTTCTAGATCATATAGTGATCTTTTGGATCATTCAATACACTTAGTATTGCCTTATTAAATCCTTGATGGAAAACTCTAGTGGGACAAAACTAGATTAAAGGAACAAACAGTACAACAAAAAAGAATACAATGCATATACCTAGATCACGGTTTCCCCCTTGATGAAAATTCTTCTATAATTGGTTCAATCTTTTTTAATATATTTTCTTTTGATTTAAACAAGTTGTATTATCTTCGAAAATTGGTGTTGGTTTTTCTATATACAATGGTAGTCTACAAATGCTTCGAAAATGAGGGATGATAAATTTTAGACAGACATATTTTTGATTTGTTTCAAAGAATTCTAGGAACTCAGAACAATTAGAGACAAGATTTGGACAGAGGGTTTTTGTTTGGTCATATATAGGTCTGTATGGTGGTGTGAAAAACTGAATGTCTTTGTGAAACCGCATCTTGTTCAGTGATGACCTTTTCAACCAATGGACTTAATTATTGATAAGCTTCTCAACAATGACACGCTGCCCATAAAAGCATCTTTGCATTATGACCCTAATGTATGATAAAAGTTGTAACTGGAAGTGCGAGTGTACAGTCTGTACACTAAGAAATTGTCGACGTTCAACAATATTCTACGTCATAAGGGTATAGCGCCTAACAGGACACAAAGCATGAGGCCAACATTCAATTTCAGCCTTCATTCAATACTCATATATATGCCTTTGGGATTTGAATGCTCATTTATCTTCACCCTCAACTCTGTTCGAGCACAGCACTTTGATGCATAAGAAGATATACCATTGACACCGTCTCTTTTGTAATTAATTTTTATGTTTTCTTATATGTTATCGTAAAGTTCATGATCTGGATACATATTATCAAGCGCTATTTTAATCCATGGTGATGATCTGGAATGAACATGCAATCAAAGGGACATTTTATCACTTTTCTAATCTCATTAAAAAATCATGTTTATGAATCTTTATTCTCAATGAGCAGAGAACATATATTGGAATTGAATGACATCGTTGGTTTAAATTTCTGTCATGGCTCTGGGGTTTGCCATTTTCGACGTGTGACAATAGGCAGGCAGATCTTGGAATGAAAATTGAGCTACCTCAAACACTATCGCCTTCATATGCTCTTTCTCCCTTCATGCTTTTGTACTAGGGATTTTTACTCGAGGAAATGGTAGAAATTGTCATCAATTGTAGTGCCTATTGTGAGAATGTCACTGGACTAATAGTTTGAGTTTTAATGTCATCTAAGAGTGTGAACGACTCAAAATACTCTAAGTGAGAGGTTTTTACTTTTTATAGTTTTTTTTTTCTCTTTACGCTTTTATATGTATTCATCACTTTCTCTTTATCATTTTATCTGTAAATGAAGCTGAAAGTGAGTGCATTATAGTTGTCATGACGGCTGTCTTGTTGGTTTTGTTAAAATCAGCAAAACAAATTTAAAACTAAGTCGTTGTTGGTTCTGTCTTTCATTTTTTATGCTTAAAAAGAAATTGCAATTTAGGCTATAAACGATGTCTGTCTAGATGATTTCCTTAAAATCGATAATACAAATATGAATTTGAGATCATCCAAGCTTGGTGGCGATAAGAAACCATAAAATAAAGCAGTACGATAGCAATGTGTTCCTATGCCATGTTTATTTAAAAGATTCAGGGGTCGATTTAAGGTTTGGCGATACAAATTTGTTGTTGGTTAAGAATGCATTGTTATGATTTGCAACATTTATAATTCCTTAAAACACCCGTGAAGGACATTTGCCTGATTAGTACTTGTGATTTCCAATTTCAACTTAATTCGGCACCTTAGTATATGTATCTAGGAAATCAGTATGAAGTTCAATGAATATACGATTCAGTGCATACACATATTAGTAGGTATACATACATGAGTATACGTATTAGAACCAAAGTTGGTAGTTGAATGAACCTATGTAGGAAATTGGTTGCAATGGCAGCGAATTCGGATTAATAGCTATGAGTTCGATTCCAACGTAATCAATTCGGTACCAATAGCAACAATTTGATACCAGTACAATTCAATGCAGCACCAAATGAATGAAATTGGTACCAGTGGCAATGAATTTGGGTACCAAGCGTAATATAGAAAGGGTTCGTATTGATATGGTTAGTGTCTACAGTAGTGATGTTTTGTACATTCTTAAAAAGATTAATTTAAATGTAGTTTTAGCACTGTCAAGTTTGTTGTTTTACAGAAATGGAACCTGTTAGACTGAAGGTGTTTTACAACGGTCGGGCAAACAATAGAGAAAGAAGCAACATAAGTCGGAGGGGGGTTTATAGCTACGAATCTAGAGAATTTTGATATTAGGTGCGGTTTATTTTAAAACTAGAAAATTTTTAAATTTTTAATCAAATATGCTTTTAGAAAGCGTATTCGTACAATTTTTAAGGATCCAATAATTGAACAGCACAAAACATAGCAACCCAATGAAATTGATTGAGGTTAGGTACAGCCACACTAAACTTGTTTGAGATAATCATAGAGACAATCTTTTTTGAGATTAAAATAAAAAATAACATATTTTTTTATTTAAATCTTTTATTTCTATTAATTATATATTTGTTTAAAAACAAATTTTATTATAAGATTAAAAAAAAAGAGATTAGTGTTAAATTTGAACTTAAAAAAAAAAAATTGTTTAAAAAAAAAAAAAACCCAAAAATTTTGAAAGGCAAGCCCAATAGTCCAACAGTTCACCGTTGACATGCCCCTCAAGTATTAAATGTAAAAAAGACAAACAATTCTCCTGATATTTTTAATCTCTGGTACACAGTCAGCGGCTGAGTTCTCCGTGATATTTACTTGTCGTTACTCGTTATTCTCTTGCGCCAACTTCAGCGGATGCTCGCTTCCGAAAAAAAAAAAAAACACTTCAGCGGTTGCTGATCTTCAAGCGAGAATCCAATCCCTCTTTTTTCTTTTCTGGTTTTTTTAAACAAATCAATCCACTTATTTCAATGATTCTTCGTTTTTATGTTCTCCATTTTTCTGCTCATAACGAGTCAGCAGTTCTAGCAAATGCACCAGTACTAGTGTAGTTTTGATCTTTTAACGCTTCCATCCTTGCTTTTATTTCGTCTGTGACTCTTAAGAATTTCCATTCTTTGCACTTTGACCAGTATTTTCATTTTATTATTTATTTTGGTTTGTGAGTTGAGGTCATATGATAAATAGCGGATGCGATCATATACTAATGCACTGAATCCACAACTTTAAGTCAAACATGACTTGCGAGAAAAGTCTTGAGAATAATAAAGAAAAAAGGTATATGCATGGTTCAGTTTTATTCTTGTTGTATGTGTACTGCATGAGAGAAAGCGTAATATGATCAAATACAAGTTTGTGTTATTTTATCGTTCCATTACTGGTTTGTGTTTCTAATGTATTCAAGACGTTAGTTTATACATATTTGGACAGTGTGCTGTGAAATGTTTGTCATTTTTCTTTGTTTTACTGTTTCTAAAACTTTGGTTTCTCATGTTTTTAAATTTTATCATCAAGTCCATAGAGCTTGTTTGAAAGCAATTAATGTGGCTCCAATTTTGTCTACAGTACTCTGTAGGGCAACTCTTTCAGAGGAATAAGTAGGAGAGCCTGCCAAAGTTGGTTTTCATTTTCCACTTTGTGTTCTTATCTATGGTTTGAATATATACCTCTCTAAGAAGTGTTGATTATTCTGATCGGTTAACTATTAGTTGGTTCCAGCTAGGTGATGTTATGCCAAAACCACAAATGCATAGAATCTAATCTTGCAGTTTAGCTAGTGTCAACAGTGTCATGGACATCTTGAGAGTTGAAACATATACCGTTCACATAATTGTAGTGTGCTTTCGGAAAATGAAACTTTACACTTTCTTCAATTATAATTTCAACGGTTACATATAATTCCACAAATATCATCAGACTGTTTTGTTGGTGCTGATGAAACTTTATGTAGCTCATTTCCCTCCAAAAATTCTTCTCCAAAGATTGATGTTGAGTTGATGACATCTTTCCACTGTCATGACATTCTTCAACGTAATTCTGCAGTTTGAAAACGATACATATGGGATCAAGTTTTAAATGAAAGATATTAGTGTTGCAATAATAGTCCTTTTTTGTCTCCTGTTTCCATTTTGTGTTTTCAATAATGTGAAAGTTTTACCTTCATTATATTGCTCTTTGTGGTGTCCCTTAATTTTGCTGCTCAGGCTGGCTCAGTTGAAGATGGATGGGAATATGTGCATCGTCTCTAGTATTTGATCCATATGGAATGAAGGCATTTCGGCTTGCTTCATTAGCATCCCTTGTGCCATAAACCTAAGAAATGATACCTCATAGTTGGTGAGATTCTTAGTTTCACATTTTACTGGTTTAGAAGACTTAATGATGGTCATGGCTAAAGGTATCTGAGTGAATGAGTTATGATACCTTATTGTACAGTTCCATATTTTCTTGACGAATAAGGTCTACCTTCTTATACAGTTCCGAATTTTCTTGTTGTATAATATGTCCCTGTAATGAAGGCAACAAAGGGTAGATATATTATTAGTTAAATAAAGTTCTTGATAGAATGTATAATGTGAGCATAACTTGTTGTATTTGCGGGAGACCTTTCTGTTTAGCTCTTGTATTTCCTCAGCTAATATTTGTTCCTGCAGAAGCTAAAAGAGCTTGTTAATTTCATGAATGAGAATGGATTGATGTAATTATACAATAAGCTCTCTGTGAACGCTGAAAAAGTTCTGACCTTTTTCTGACGAATTCCCCGCAAACTCAATTCCAATTGATTCTCTAGATTTTGTAGGTCTTCTACATTCAAACCATAAAGTCGTTCTCCCATCAATAGCCTGTCGTATGAAAATGTAAAATGTTGGTCAACCACTAGTCATTTCATTTGTTTCCGTATCTAACATCTATTAGTTTTGTATATATTGGTTAGATATGTAGAGAAAGGAAAAGAGCAATCTTCAGAAAGGTAGTTTTGGAAATATTTATGAGGTCATCTATATAAGTGGTTTTCCTATAACAATCTGATTTTTGCATGTTGGGAACTTTTTAGCATTATGAAAGTATATATTACATTACACAACTATATATAGTTTGGTTTAAAGGAATCAAATTGGTGTAGAAGATAAAGCGCATAGATAAGGTGATTTTATTAATTAATTTTTGATTTTGATTCTTTTCTTAAAGAGAGATTGATCCCATGAAGTCCAACAGGTAGAAATTTAGTCATAAGCAGGCAACTTATTTCTATGCTTTCACTTCTTAGGTATGTATTTAATGTCACCTAACTTTTGAAGTTTTAAGGAATTATATAAGTGTATTATTTTAATTAAGGTGAGTTTTATAATTCCTCTAAATGCTTAAAAACCTAGAACTATTTTAGCTTTGTTTAACTAAAGGAGATCAACAACAATCACTCAATCCTAACTTATTATAGTACTTGAAATGCATTAAACAGTACTTTTCCCCGATGCAATAATTGTCGACTAACCAACCATGATGAATGAGTCACATGGTGCCGGTGCAACTCAATGATAAGGTGGATGCCCATGTGATGCTAGCTACTCATTTCCTTTCTTTTGTTCAAGGTTTTTATGCATATTGATTTATCATAGAAGAAGCTTTTCTATTCTATCATTCTTGAATGTCAACATACATTTTTGTTTATTTCAAAAAAAAAAAAAACATATATTTTTTGTTGTTATCTTTACATTATCTTGTTTGTTACTGGGCCGTTTGTCTTTGTATCGAAAGTGAATATACTATACATTCTACTATGAAGAACTAACATTTTACATAACAATAATATATGAATATGAGCTTCAAAAAGGATATATTTTACCGATGGCTTTCTTGCAAGTTCTGTAGTTGTTGTCGCAAATTTGCTGCCTCCCGTTGCCAAAACTACCAAGTACAATAACAGAAATAAAACTTCATATGGTTTCTTTTGTTCAGTTTGTCAAAATAGATTTAAACATTGTGGAGAAGCTGGAAAGCATACTGAGCAGGCTAAGAACCTATAACTTAAATTCAAAAGTGCTCCTCATTGTAAGGATCATCACAAACCTATAGTGCTGTATTTCGTGTTTGCTACTTTTCAACTGGCCAATAAACGCAGATGACAGATGTGGTGCATGAAGAATATGTGAAATATAGTTACAGTTATGCTGCACAGTTTAGATTGTCGTTGACAGAGTGTACCTTGGCTTCTGATTGTGGAATCAACAACTGTTCATGTTCCTCCTTCAGGTGATTATATCGTTCGATAATTGTTCTCATGCTGTTCAGCCAACAAAGTCTTTTGCACAATTATGGAATCGATAATGCTATAAAGAAGTTATGAGATATTTAATTATATATAATTAAAGACTGGTCCTCGGTTCTTTTTCACTGGATTAAACGAGTACTGCTAAGGTGAGAGGTACAGACTCAAATTATATTACAATAAATAATCAAACAAACCCAATTATTTCTCTATATTGATGTTAGGGGGATTTGAACATGGAATATCTTGTAGGACGATAAAAGACCTTATCACCAAAGCTGTTTAACTCACTATAAAAGGATGATATCATGAGAACATTGTTCCTTAATTTTTAACTCCTCAAACTTTTAGATTTGACATCATCATCTCAAGTTAATTGAAATGATTATTAATGAAAGTAGCATCTTCCATGCAAAATGTGTAGGAATGAATTTTTAAGACATTCAAGGATTTTGTCAAATAACAGCCTTTTTTTTTTTTTTTTTTAACCATTTAGTAGCAATATTATCTCATAGTTGAAAGGAAAGTTAAGTAAATAATATTAAAATTAATGTGAGTTTTGGAGCTAACATTAAACTTTAATGATTAATTTATTTTAACACCATCCTTATTTGCGAACTAAGTAGCATGAACCATTTTATTTTTAAAAAACTCATTTAAATTATTTTATGTTAATTACAAAGCTCACACTAATTTTAGTATTATATAGAAAAAGAGTTCTTATAAAGATGATAATATGATATGGTATGAAATCACATACAAATCATATTATGCTACAGGCCTTTTATGGATCTTAATCCAATGTCGCTACTTCAAATATACCTACAAGTCCCATTCTTAATGTATCTAGGTACGAGCTTTGTTACTCATTAATCCCCCAATATCCTATGGGTCGACAAAACAATCACAATCTGGTATGAGAAAACTAAAATTTATGAGCTGAAAAAAAGTGTTGCAGTGTTTCTTCCCCTATAAAATTAGCAGCAAATACGAAGATCATGCGGATACTTTCTGTTTAATCAATCTTTTCCTCTCAAAGATATTCACACTTCATCGAAATAGAAGAGCTTCTATACAACCAATGTACCATGCATCCCTTATTCAGATTATGTCAAACATTCGTGAAGACTCCTCTCTATATTTCTTTTTCTTGTGCATAAATGTGTCACACAAGTTATCTTGTTAAGTTTTATTGTTTTTCAATGGGTTTTTAACTCATATATTTTCTTGAAGAAGTTTTAAATGTTTTCAAATCCTTAAAACGGCCAAACGTAGAAAAAGTGCCAACAAAGAAACATAAACATATTAAAAACCACTACAAACAGGAATGAGGAAATCGAATGTCATTAATTGAGCGCCCTGCTTATAGAGAGTAAGCAAGATTACCCATCTCACTACAGCAAGCAACTTCTGCTTTCTCAAAAATGAACCAAAACTTTGCAGTGTTAGCTTTCTGCTTAATAATACTGATGTGAGTTCATTAAAATACAAACATGCTGCAAGACTAAGAGAATATATAAAGGTATTTTAGCAAATTTCTAAATTATCATTTTGAAAGAAATTTGTACACACGCGGTTACATGTGGAGATGCTTAGTATACACTCATCTGTAGTCTTGGAGTACAATATAAGTGAATTTCCATCCAAGTACCTCTTAATTGCCTTTAATTGGATAAACACATCAAAAACATGAAATTATTATTTAAATGATACGTATTAATTTGTGTTATATAATATGATTTTAGATATGTAGTTTGAAATACGAAAAACGTACTTAAGTTAATGGAAAAAGAAAATTGAAGAACTACAAGAAAATTTTCTTCTGTTGAATTAAGGCAGAAGGCTGCAGAAGCAGCGGGATGAAAGTTATTAATAGAGTTCTTCTCATGTGAGTCTCATTTCTCTTTATAAGTTAAGGGCCTTCAATTATTTGTATGTAGAATTAATTTTTACATGCAACGAATTCAATTACTGTATAAAAAAAATTCACACCCAGGTTAACTTTTTTGTAAGTAGAATCATTTGAATGTATAAAGAATTAAAAGGCCTCAATATTATGCACACTGTTTTTTTTTTTTTTTTTTTTTTTTCTTTTTCTAAATTGAGAATTCACTTGATTTTGTTTGAGGCATTCCAAAATAAGAATTATATATACAAATTTAAAATTTATTTTATCTATACAAAGCATCAATTGTTTGAAGTTCATTGAATACCAATAATGATGACTCATTATATGCATGGAGGATTTAAAAGGAGTTTGGGCCAGCCTAATGTTCTTTTTAAAGTTATAAGGGTGCTGCCACTACAAAATAGAGGCAACTATATAGTTAATTCCTTGTAAAAAAAGCTTGCTCGATGCATGAATGATATCGTTCAAAAGACTAGCTAGAATTTAGAAATTTATATATCGTTACTTTTGTAAGGACAACCTGGTTGGTAGACAAAATGATCTAGCTAGGTTCATTATAATAAAATGAATCGTGATAACGTTAACATTTATATACTCCGATCCTAAATCGAAATAAAGTATAAGCTTTTAGGATCATGCTAATTAACTAACAATTATAATTAGGTTTGTTACTTAATGCTACTTCTAGGGTTGTACTATTTTGAATCCTAATTATTAAAGTCGTGTTTAGTACCAGTTGTTTCCATATAATATACTACTAATAATAATGGGATCACATATACAACAACCAAGGGTCATAGATATAGGCATGGAAAGTTAGAGAAAACGGTGGTAATTAATTAGTTGTATCATAAGTTTAATTATAACTTCCATTAAGACCAGGAGTATTCAAGAAATTATAGAAGTCTGTTGGGAAATGGAATGGCTATATCCTATATTCTACTAACTTAATGATGATAATCCAAGCTAACTCACTCCATTCAACTATCTATACACAATTTTAATGGACTACATTCTCTTAGCCAGGGATAAAGAAAAACATTTATCATTAACAACATAAGTATGATTTGAACTGAACAATAAAGATGATAAAGATTTATCATTAACAACATAACTGATTGAGAATGATAAAGATGATCAACATAACTTCGTTAGATTATTATCGGCAGAAAGCTGTAAAAGAGGAACCAAAAAGCCTAGAATTCAACCTTAAGATTGAGCTTGCATGAATTTTTCATTTTGATATGCTACTAGTTAGCTTAATTAATGGTATCTTTTATCGTTGTATAAGTCTTAATTTTAAACCCTTTTCTTACTAGGTAGAGAGTAGTTGAATTTAAATATGGGGTGATATAAAAATATCTAAGGAAAAAAATTGAAATTTCCGTACTTTTATAAATAATATTCATTTAACTCCAAATTTATAAATTAGTCTTGTATTATAAATTTGATTTAGGTCCATATTTATTGTATATTAGGTTTGAACTTTTAAATGGTTTTTAAAAATGAAAGTTGAGATTGTATACATATATCAATAAGTCTTTTACACCTACATATTGAGATTTGAGAGTATGGGTTAAGTCATATTTCTCTTTCCCAAATCCCAATTTATACTTCAAACAAGAACTTAAAGGAACTTACAACTCATAGCTATTGCTTTCATCTTAAAGAACATTAATTAATTAATTAGCTCGTTTATGACCATTGTCCACTCATGACTGAGTTTACTCCTTAATCATTTGTTTACACAACCAAAACATTTAACTTTCTAGTTCGCTTTTATTCTGTTTTTAATTCTTTATCATTTACTCAGTTTGGCTGTTAATTTATTTATTTATAATTCCATTCTTCTGTTTCTATCTTTCCTCGTTACATTATCGAGCTTATTTGTCTTCAATTCTTAATATGGCGAAACTTCATTGTCTTAACAGATACATCCTTATCAAGATTTCTTTTCCTTCAAGTAGTCAATCAAATGTAAGACAATCTGATTTTAAAGTCAAAAGTAAAAACAAAAAACCAAAAAAAAAAAAAAAAAAAAAAGCGAAAGAGGAGAAGAAAAGAGTCCAAGATGTATAATTTTAACTGTTCAATCAATAGTAGTCCCTAAAATCTTCCTCATATCCTGGTTTCACTACTCTTTTATAAGATTTCATGCTACACTTTTGCCTTGTTGAATTTGAATTTGGAGTGATTTATCTCAAATCATCTAAGCAAAGGCAGTATTACCTCATGATTTACCATTTATTATATAAACACAACAAATCATTCCTTAATTTCCTATCCACCTTATAATTAAGTCAGATTTAGGTTAATGTATAATGTGCAAACCATATATAATACTCTCCCGTCGTTCCACAGTTTCTAAGTTAAACATGTTTGTCCCACAATAGACATCCTAAGACCATGTGGAACTTCATAAAAAGTAATGAAAGTGAGAAAGTGATATAGACACTTTTTATGATGATTGTATATTTCATGTAGATGCAAGAAGTTGTGCATTATCTCTTTGAAACATTTCAAACAGATGCCAAAAACATTGTCTTCTTCTCATCTTTCAAGTAGTGTCAAGCAAACTATCTGTTTTATCAGTGACACCATATATAAACCCCATTTAACATAAGACTATAAATTAAACTACATAAGTTGTGCTTGTAAGAAGCCCATATTTTGATAAACTGAAATATTATCTGCAGCCATGACCAGCCCCTTAATAATAAAAGAGAAGAAGATAAGGTTCAAAGGCAAAACGTTTTCTGTTCTTGCTAAAATTCTAAAACAATAAACCACAGTAACATCAAAGATTGAAAAAGAAACACGAGTTTGGTATAAAAATGTCTGACCTGGTGCTTGCATATTCATAAAGCTTTCCAGTGCTAGAGAAGATAACGAGTCCAACTTCAGCATCACACAGAATTGCGAGCTCTCTTGCCTTTTTAATTAATCCCTTTCTTCGCTTTGAGAAAGTCACCTGCCTGCTCGTAGAATTATCGATCCTCTGAATCGCAATCTTGCCCCTCCCCATCCTTCCTTGCTTGTGTGCGCTAGGGTTTCTGCAGTACAGATAGATATATAGTTAAACAATTTTAATGAATAAACCAAGGATTAATTATTAGCTTAAGTCTAAAGCAGATTAGAAGAAAAACTTACTGGTTGAGATCAAAGTAGCAGTTTTAGAAATGATCAGATATATAGTGTTGGGTTGGTTAGAAAAGAGCTTTTCTAACCAAAACAGTGGTATTGGGGCAGATATAACCTTAATGGAGAAATTGAATGAGTGATTTTCAAGTATTGAACCTTGTGGGTTACAACAACAAAGTACTTGCAATAGTACTATTTACAGCATATTTTATTGCGTATTGAATACTTTAATACTATCCCAAGTGCCGTATGCGTTAATGACACGCTAAAATAACGCCGTATGCGCTGATGACACGTTAAAATAAGAGATATTATGAAATTACTTCTAGAAAATAAAATTAATGTAAAACCACCTACTTTTTTATGTTCAAAATTTGGATTCGTTGATACTGATTCATTTGGTGGGGCGGTGCGGGGAAGGTTTTCTAATTTGTACCTAAAAACATAATTTACAAGTATTATCTTGAACTCAAGTATTTTTAGATGTTTCTATTGTATGTCTAATTGAAACCCATTAATTAGGTATGAGTTTAGTTTGTATCCAATCAAATATTTAAAATATGAAAGATTAGTTGCAGGTATTTGAGCATTTAGTACGCCCTCTTCTTATACACAGGTTTAAGATTTGCCCGAGAGTTTGTACGTGGCTAAAATATTCTAGGTTGAATTATTATAATGGTCAATGTACCCAAGCTTAAGTTCTAGGTTGAATTATTATAATGATCATTTACCCGGCCAAGCTTCAGTCGGTTTGAATTTTAGGTTTTCACGCTTCTGTCATCCATTTTAGTCATTTTTATATAAGATAAAAGGTTGACTATCTTCGATGAAGATAGGCCACAAAGAAAGAACAGAAAAAAAAAAAAGAAGTTCTGAAGTGAGCAGCTTATTAAATTTGATTAGTATAAACAATTGTGTGTATATATCAATACTTACTATAACTATAATATATATATAGTACTTTTATCATTAGTGTCTCTTAATTTTTTAAAGTTAGATAAACCAATTAAATTCATCTATTGTATTATCTCTCTTAATTAAAACAAATTAATTTTTCTATTTAATTCAAATACAATTGATAAATTTGATTTATTTGTTCTAATTTTTTAAAGTTAGAAGATAATAATGATAGAATTTACATATACATATATATAAATTTGAAATTTCAGGATAAGAGACTCCCTTGATATTATTATATAGTTAAGAACCTAAAGTTGACTTCATGTACAAAAATAACGATGAGATGTGTTTACATTAAGTAATTTTAAACCGTTTCACATTAATCTAGGACATAAAGGTTTAAGTGCTTGTAAGTATTAGAAGTCTCGTTGAAGTGAGGAAAAACTGGTGATATAGCAGTTTAATTTTCACAGTTATAAGCACTTATTCATATCATTTTTCACTTTCTTTTGGAATAATTATTCTTTTTCAGTAAAGGGAATGATGCATTATAGAATTGCATTTCCCAAGTAAATTTAAGTTGGTGAATTCCGCTTTACTCAAAAAAAGTTGTGAACTCAGCCAAACTAAAGCAATCTAGGATTACAAAAGCTGGTGGATTTTGCAGCTGCATGTTCCGTGCAACCAACGAATTTGGGGGGGGTTCTCCACGTGTCAGACAAAGCATTGGAGTTAGAGAGAGATTGTAGTAGTAGTAATTTGTTCAAGTTTCCAAATTAGGAAAAAAAGAAACCAAGATTCATGCAAATCCATATGTAAAAGCCATATTCTTTCTTGGTTGTTGCACGTTTCCCCTTCGTAAATCTTCTTTTTTCCTGCTTGGAGTAATGGAAATCCTATTACAACCCCCCATATACATTTTTCAAAAAGTGATTTTAAGTTGGATATGCTTTCTGCTTTTTACGAAAAACAAAATATTGCTCCAAATTGCTTAAAGCAATCACAGTAGACAAATTTCTGAACCGGGTTAAACCGAAGAAGGCTGCCAAAGAAATCCAAACCCTAAAATGCTTCCTTTACTTTTTCGTTTTTCCATCACTTTAAACATCCTGAATCAGAACAACAAAAAGAAAAAAGAAATTATAGAGAACAATACATATCCATCAAACTTCAAATCAAAATATAATATGTGGTGATTTCAATATTTAAGGATTGATTAATGCAAGTGGAAAGGAAATCTACTACCAAGAGGCTGACACACATGTGAAAGAGTAGAATCACCATTCGCCAATCGAGGAGAGTCTTGGCACGCTTGTATGGGTCCAAGCCAATGGAAAACATTCCGTACTCCTGATCCATTGTGAGTGAATTTTCTGTCGAAAAAGGGTTATTCTACTAGGATAAGAAAGCATATGCATTTAGTATATATGTTTATATTATTATATCATATTACAGGTAGACATCTTGGTTCCATTCTTATCACTTCAAAAAATATATAATAATTGAAGATTAGGGACCAGTTAAGAGACCAATAATCACTGAGGTTTGGTGATTGTCTCTAAACAGAAGTTGCTATTGGCTAATGCCCATGTGAATGTGTTTTGAAGACCAATAAGATTCGTTCTACCTGAAAATTGAAATAAGTTCCCTTGGATTAAGGGGGCACCAAATTCAAAATTGCATTAAAATATAGCAGCTATTGTGCCTCCAGATACGAGCTTGGCCAGGTGTCAATCATCAACAAATCATATATTTTCATAGATCGAGAAAGAAGAAGTTTTGATGAACGTTTTCCCATTATTATATCATCCCAAAAAATGGAGATGTCGCTTTACTGAGTCATCACACAATCGAAATGACTTTCTTTTTAGTTGTGATATTAACACTAGTAATTATAAAATTAAATCTAAGACAGATGCACATGACCGTTATCATAATTCTCAAATTTCTCCACCTAGGAAAAAGATGATATATTGCTCCTTTTCTGGAAGGAGGAGAGGCCTGTCGTCTCTTTTCATTCTACAAAGTTCACATGAATCGTGGAATTAATGATCATAAAAGTTGCGCTTCACGTTGTTTTGGGTTAATCTCCCGGTGCCTGTTTGCATTTGTTTATAGGTTTCATAGGGATTGGCTGGCCCAAATGTGGTATTTCTTCGAATCCTGTTGTTTAGTAGTCTGGGCTTGAGTGATTGCACCTTTAACCTTAGAGGGTCCATGAATAATAGCTAGGGTTTTGTTCAAAAATAACCCATTTGGGATGACCTATTTGGGAACTACCCTTTTTTTTTTTAAGCTGAAGACATTGACAATTTGAGGACGAAATTGCCCTCCAATGTTAGTGTGGGGGTGTGGCGCGCTGAACCAAACGCTGACTCTGTGTGGTATTCAAAACGAAGCAACCTGTCAAAAAGAAGCAAACGTCTCCTCACCGTCGCATAGCACCCATTGCAGAGCTGAACCCACGTTCCGACCGACGCACCCATTGCGACAAGGCAAAGGCGACGCACGAACCCGCGTTCCAACCGACGCACCCACCGCTTGTTGGGTCTTTAGCCGTGAAAGAAACTCCATTTCGAACCCTCATATTTCAGACCGCATCACCCAATGGTCATTTACTCTCTCTGTCGAAGAAACTAACATACCGAAAG
The DNA here is from genome assembly GCA_019925255.1 of Litchi chinensis. Lineage (NCBI taxonomy): Eukaryota > Viridiplantae > Streptophyta > Magnoliopsida > Sapindales > Sapindaceae > Litchi > Litchi chinensis. Next base: position 9,309,551 of record CM034471.1, read on the forward strand.
TCGAAGAAGAAGCAGAGGACGGAAGAAGAAGGAAGAAGTTGAGGGAAGAAGAGGCAAAAAGGCGAAGGAAGAAGAGGCAACAAGTTGAACGTCCGTGAGAGACGCGGGAGGACTTTCAAACCTTCACGGTAAAAACACATTGCATTTAGTTGATGTTTTTATTGTACTAGTTGTTGGACACGATTGGATCCCAACCTGGAGGTTGGGACTCCCAACCTTTTGGGAAGCAATTTGGTTCCAAGCCATATGGTGAGGATGCGGAGGTTTGGGTTGAAACCCCAACCTCCACTCTTTGGTTGCATGGTATTTATCCTTCTTAGGGTTGTGGTTATGGATATGGTATGAATACAATATAATGTGTATTAGAGTTTAAGCATTATTGTTTTGGTAATAAAACTGTTATGGGTTGTTTGGTAATTGCAGGTTGACAGTGATGGATTCTGAAGTTGCGGTGAAGATAATGGACTCCGAGCATTTTTCTTCAAAAGTTACATGCTTTTCGAAGGTGGGAGCCTTAAAAGTGATTGAGGAAAAGTTAAATGAAGCACAAATGGAGATCTTCAGGAGGTCATGCTTTGGTAAACTGCTGAACATGAAGGACTTGAAGTTTGCTGGGCAGTTAGTGCATAACTTGCTTCTCCGACAAGTGGATTGTGATGATTCGGAGGAGCTGTGGTTCGCACTCCCAAATGACAATGTAATTCGGTTCGGAATGCAGGAGTTTTGTCTCATCACAGGGCTTTATTGTGGGCCATACCCACTAAAAGATGGGTCTGTTGATGAATGTACATTGACTGAGAATTTCAGCCAGCGAATGTTTCCCGGTAGTGGCAAAATTTCGAACAAAAGTTTGGACATCACATTCAGGGCTGCTACTTCGGAAAATGATGAGGACATCGTAAAACTTGCATTGCTGTACTTTTTAGAGACAGTGTTACTTGGGAAGGATCCGAAGAACCAGATTCTAAGGGAGCATATTCGACTGTTGGATGATATCAATGCATTCAACAAATACCCGTGGGGTCGATGCTGCTACGAGATGACGTTGCGTGGCATGAAAAAGGATTTAAAGAAAATGGCTGGCAAGGTTGGAAACCGAAATAAAGGGCAGAAGAACAAGAACAAGAGAGATGCTTCATTCTATTCGTTGTCTGGTTTCCCATATGCATTTCAGGTATATGTATGTTGTTAATTTAGTTTATGATGCTTCGTAATGGTATACGACGTTTGGCAATAAGATTTGGTTTTATTTTCTGCACTCATAGGTATGGGCTTGTGAAGCAATTCCGATAATTGCACAACAATTTGCACTGAAATCCAGCCATTTGCTGCCCCGTATAGTCAATTGGAGTTTTACGGCAATCCCAATGTCAGGAGAAATTGTTACGTTGTTTCATCGCTGTGATGTATGTAAATATGTTACCGAGTTTCGTATGTCAATATATTACTGACTGTAATTGAAATTGTACATTAAAGTTGCTGGTTTGAACATTTGTTTTCAACTTACCTTATAGTTTGAAGCTGCCCGTATGTTGGAGGCGACACATTCTGAGGAAAGTGAGGATTATTGGCAACATTTTCGCAACAAGGAGGAGGGTACAGCCCAGGTGGGTTCTCATAGTGGGGCCTCTGATAGTGCTGGCACTGGGGAGAAGGACAAGAGTGGCAAGGCAACTCAGGTCCCATTTAGGAAGGCACATACTGGGGGAAGACGAGCACATTCTCAGGTACGTTCGCTGGTTGCTTTTATGTGTGCTGTTAGGCACATTATGCAAGTAAACCACCTCACTTCACATGTCCACTGAATTTTGTACAGGCTGCGAAGGATAGCAGTAATAGTCAAAGTGAACAATTAAAAGCCATCCATAAACAGGTGGAGCAGGTTGGGAAAGAAATGATGAAACAACTGCAACATACAAACAAGAACTTAGAAGGAACGAAGTTGAAGGTACAGGAAACGTTTGATATGTTGTACGAAACAAACAAGAAGGTCGATATGATTATGGACTTGTTGTTTACAAACAATGCTGATCGACCACGTCAGGAAACACCTGCAGCGAATGTACGTTCCATATATGCCTAGTGTAGGAACTGAGTTTCGTATATGAACATGTACTGATGTCGTTGGAAATTCGCTTCGCAGGACAGTGACGAGCAACAGCGTGAAGGTAATGGAGACAGTACTGGAGTCGAAGGATCAGTGCCAGTTGGCGCCGAGACGCCTGCACGTGGTACTCATGAGGAGGCGGACAGTTTCGGGGAACTCATGGCGTTCAGGCCAAGCGTCCCAACAAAAGCATGGGTACTGTCGCCTGCCGGGGCTTCTGATGCATCCGTGAAGATTGTACCACAATCCCAAAGTCGGAGCATAAAGGAAGAGAAGGGTACACAGGTGTCCGGCCCATTTTCAGGGTTCGAAGGTGGCCCACTAAAAAGGTCAGAAAGGTTGTTGCGTAATCGGGCAGAGGGCAGTGCAGAAGTGAGACAGCATTGGGCAGACAGTTTAAGGGGGAAAATTATCTTGGACCCTATCCTGCCCCAGCAGCCAATGGTAGGGTCGCCTTCGGTCGGTTCGGACATAAGTTTGAAGATTATACCTGAACCAAAATTTTTCAGAAGAAAGAGAAAAAAGGGTCCACAAATTTCGTCTCCATTTCAGCAAATGCAAGTTGTGCCAAGAAAGCGGGCCAAGTTCGATCCAACGCCTAAACCTTCCGATACGGATCTGCAAGCATTTACAGCATGGCGCGATGACCATTTACCGACCGAGTTGTATGGTTCTGACCTTCTTACTGCATTGTTTTATTTTCCATACTGTTAGTTTGGTATCTATTTAACCAATCGTCAACAATGGGGTTGTCACTGCAGAACAATGGTGCGTTTGCCAACCGGAGACTGCAATCAGCAGTGGTTTAGGGAGTTGTGCAAACCTAGTGAGTGGTTGCGAGATTCGGTGCGTATAAAAAGGAGCGCAAGTAGCTATGTCAGACATAAATATGGACTGTGCAGTCTAACGGTATGCAATTTCACATTTTCCAGCATCTGGATGCTGCTTTCTGTTACATTCGGTGGCAGGCGATGCGGTCCCCTACTAGCAAGATGGAAGCCTTCACGACGACAGATATTTTGTTTGGGGTAAACAAAAGGTTTCTTCAAAAGTATATTGAGTTCTGAACCTTGAAACGTTTTTCAGTTTCTAATGGCATTGTTTGTTCGAATTTTTGTAGCAACACTTGCTAGGTAAATGGGAGGCGTCTACCAAGAAGAGAGCTCTTTGGGCTGATGATGACCTTTGTGTACGCTATGCAAGGGGGGAGGTGGCCGGGAGCAGACAGGGTTCATCGGAGGTGGCCTGTCGTCCGTGGGCAGGACTTGCGACGGTATACTCATTTGATATGGTATGAACTGTTATGTTACAAACTGAAACTGATTGCTGGTTCTCTTGCGCTTGTCGTGTCCGTAGCTGTACATGCCATTCAATTACAGGGGTGCACATTGGGTCCTCGTGAAAGTACACTTGAAGGAACGAACAATAACCCTGTTTGACTCATTGGGCACCTACGTCCGCAATTGGAAACAGTTTTTGCTTCCCATACAAACAATACTGCCACAGCTCCTTAAGAAGACTGATCACTACGGAGCAGAGGCGCACATGACTGCAGCATGGTATAGGAGGGAGGGATGGTCCGTGTCCCGGTGCGACGCCACGCCACAACAAGATCCAGGGTCAGAGCTGCACCACATGCAGCAGTTTCAAAAGAGCATTTATATGTACGTCATGAGCTAACCTGTTACGTTGTCTTCTTTTATGTAGGAGTGGTGATTGCGGGATGTTCGTAATCAAGTTGGCCGAACACATGGCGCACGGTCTGCCAGTGAACTCATTCGACCAATCCCATATACCAGGATTCCGGGAGCAGCTAGCGCTGGACCTGTGGAAGTGGTCGCAGCAGTTATTGGGGGTAAGTTGAATATGATTCCTAGTACACTGTTGACTTTGGCAGTGTGGGTTGCATGGGTAAGATATCATACTGCAGTATAAATCTGTCATGGGTAAGAACACGTTGCAGTATATGGTTGGCATCACCGCTTGACAATACAGCTACAACATGATGCAGCTGTTGTTTTGTTGCATGAGCTGTACCTGGATGCTGCAAATACAATTGCAACATTTACGTGCATCATGTTGTATAAATGACTTGATGAAATTCCCAAAAATTTCATCAAGTTGGAAGTCCTTGAATAATTGGTTTGTTGTTATGAACAAAAATTTATTATGTATTGGTGGAGGATGGGATTCTCATAAATGTGATGTGAGTTCATTGTGCCTGCTAACATGGATGGGACGGTGGAGGTGGGGGAGAATGCGAATAGAGACAATGTTTGTTCTTCTTCTACATTATCTTGTGAGTTAAGTTAGTTTTTGTTATTGTAGCATGGTGGCCCAGTATTTCCTCGGAGATCTGACCGGTCCGCGCCTGTATTCACACGACCTGAAACACAACCTCGGTCTTGGTATCCACAAAAGTGACGAAATCTTTAGATTCAGCAAGAAGAAGCTGAGTCTTCTGTACAGGCTGAGTTCCCAACTTTGAGGTATTTATGTGATTATGTATTGTTGTTTTTTTATGGAAGCTAACTTTGTAATGCATCCTGTCATCAATTTCCGTTTATGGTAGAGGGTTAATTGCTTGGTTTATTTATTTAATATATAATTTATGTATTTTTCTTCAGTGTCCTGTGATATATGAGATATCTTTTCTATATCTATAAAGTTGTTGTTTTCGGCATGGTTATCCTGTATATATATTGTTTTTTTGCCTGTAGAGCCAATCATTTGATGCTGAGTGAGATAGTTTGTAGCCTAATGTTGTTGATGTGACAGAATGACATGAACTTATGTGTTTGTATATCTAACTGCAATACAGTCGGTCCGTATGTGCTAATGGTTGGATGTATTTTTTGTTGTTTTTCTTGTTCAGAACTGGAGCAGTAATTTGAGTCGGATCAGTTTGTGTGAGTATTTTAATGAGAACTAACTGCTTTTGATAATCCTTGACAGTTGCATACATGGCAGTCTTCATTCTTCACCATTTGTCCAATTATTTGAAATTGTAATTCTTTTTGTTGTGCATTTATTTTTTCTCTGCATATTGGAAGCTGAAGTTCTTGACGAATTTGCATGTTGCCCAATCTTTGCTTCAACTGTGACGGGTTAAGGCAGCAGGTCATACTTGAGTTGGTCGAACAGTGCCGGACTTAAAACCAAAGAGTGGTACACCTTGTTAATTCGAATTCGTAAGTCTTATGCAAAGAGTTGTTTGCGTCAATTAGATATGTATGAATGTTTCTTAGTATGTAGCAATGCTGTTTGACTATTATGGTGCTGATTTGCATGAGTGGTAGGACAACGTTGGCGTCGCTATTGTTTTGCTGGCAACATACTCAAATTATGGGCATGATGCCCTTATTATTTATAATTTTTTTGTTCTTGTAATGAAATAAATATGTGGAAAAGAAAATGGCTAAATGTGCTAAACATTATGTGTTGTATGTGTAAAGCTAACATGCTAATGCCTCGATGTGGACTTTCATGCAGCAGTTCAGTTGTTACAAGTATCCATGTAGTTGGAGTGCAAAGGGGACCACATATTTCCTGGTGGAGCTGTGTCACAGTGTCTTCAGGTGGCACTGGGGGACACCACGCATGTCATTGCGATGATCTACCACATCTGGATGCTTGAAATGTTTATGTACTGTACAGTTATAAAATTGGTAATGGTAGCACTGCTGTATGTATTACAGGTTGGAGCTGTTGAGTATGGTATCCGAATGAACAGGGATGCTGCAACCTGGTAGTGCAACTGGTACGTGCATCATGTTTTATGTATAAAGGATGAAAGTCTATAACAGTAGTTCAGTTTTGAAGTCCTGGACGAATTGGTTTCTTGTTATGAAACAAAATTGATTAAGCAACACATGTAGCTATTTTTAATCGCTATTTATTTAATATAATGTCTACTTTCTTAACTGTGAATAAATATTGTGATGGGTCATATTGATTGTAAGAAGTTTGTTTCGTCGTTGCGGCTGGAGTTATGAATCGTGGTTGTGGTTTTATTGTTGGAGTCCTATTATTTATATTTGATATAAGTGTAACTATAAGTTTCAGATGATGTACATGTATGTTATTAATAATTTTGAGTATCTAATTTTAGGCAACTTAAACCAACTTTAGTACCATGAAAATGTTCCAAATAAACTAAAAATTAATTTGATAGTCACATCTGACAATCAAAAGTCAAAAATCGCTTGTTTTCAGTTGCCTTACCCGAATTGTCGCTGTTTTTTTTTAAGGCAACAATCCTTACGTTTTGAAATGAAATCTACTCCTCAACTTAAAACCCAACTCAACGCAGCTAAGGCAGCATTTCAGGAGCACCCTGAAGCTTTTCTGCACTTGTAAAAATCCGAAAACTCTTATATTATATGCAAATTAGTTGTGCGATTCTTCATCTACTCTTGAAATTTCCAGTAAGTACACTGCTTTTGAAACATAAAACGACTAGCATAGGAAACAGAACCAACTACACTGGTTTGTAAACATAAAGCGATTATCATAGGGAACAAAACCAACCAAAATATAACCTGCCATTGAATTGGTACACAAATAAATAAAATTAAATGAAAGTAGAATGAAAAATATATGGTGTAGCAGACCTGATAATTTATCATATTCGCAGTTGACGATGTGATATAGAACGATGTTGTTAGAGGATGCAAGGACTACATAATAATATTTGCCAGTCTATTTACTGGCCTTGTCAATCCATAAGTAAAAACTATTGTTTAAAGGAATCTTTATGTAAGGAAGACCATATGGTTGAGAAAGTGAGGTTCCCCTTTTAATAAAGTGAGGAATCACCTCACTTTATAAGATAAATTTTACGATAGTAAGATTGTAGACTTATTTTCAGTAAAATTGACAGGCAACTGGGACAAATATCTGTGTCACTAGCAGAATGAGGCAAGATTATTTTTCGTAAGGCTATATGAAGTATACGACATTGAGTCATTTCTACCCAAATGAATAACCAAATACTAAATTTAGATGTAAGTAAAGCAACATTGACATCAATGCTGAATCCTCTTAACAAATTTCAGAGTATGCATGCACCTTTTTCCGCAACACATAGTCCCTGTTAACGGCTGAAACCTGTTTTGCCAGGGCAGCCATGGGTTGACGACTAAAACTATAAAGTGAGAATACATTGACTCACACAAAGCAGCATCTGCAAACGGTGTACCCATTAAACATATGCATACATCGCATAAATACATATATTTACAGTAATATGGTATCAAGTGGACAAACTTCGTGAGCATTCATACATTCCTGCTCGCCGCGTATATGCCTTTCCCTTATCACACCACCTACCTGATGTACAATTAAAACATTCTTCATACAAAATGCATTTGCCTAATAAAACCACCTACATGATGTACAAAAAATACATTCCACTTGATGTACAAAAGACCCAAAGGAGGAAGAAGACCAAAAATACTTCCTTCTGGTCAATGTCATCTACAGAGCGCAGCTGGTAGACTCCATCTTACACTCAGCTGCATTCTCTTGGAGAATGCAGCTGAGTCTTACTGTGTTATTTATGACATTATAATTCCATTCATCGTACTGTCATATTGGAATTGGTGCGGTACACCTTTGTCGGTTGTGCCCGAAGCCACCACATCTACTGCACTTTGCTTTCTTCTTATCTTCACCTTTGGAAGGTTTTCTTTTTGTAGTAGGTCGACCACGAGGCTTACGACCTAAAGGGGGTAGGACAGTAGGAACTTGAAGACCTTCAGGCAAAATCCAGTCATCCGCACAACCAACCGGATGAATGGAAGCCGCATATGCTGCTGCTAATGAATCCCGGGTATAGTATGCAGCACAGTAGTCATAACATGATAGATGGCGATGACTACAGACAGCCAAAGCATGTGCACAAGGAAGTTGGTCGATCTGAAATTTTTTGCACTCACAAGTTCTACTCCGCAAGTTAACAACTGGGTTCAAAAATTCATCGATGACAAGGTACCTATCAATGTCAATGGGGCGCACAGGATAACGGCCAGCTTTCTTCATCCTGTGCCGCAGCTTCTCTTCAACCCATCTTGTCATTGGCGTTGGGGTTATCGCAGCATCCGCACGCCTTTGCCAAAACCATCTTTGAAGTACGCCACGTATATGCTCTATTAACTTCGTGATGGGCAGCTCTCGTGCCTCCTTCAAAATGGCATTCAAACACTCAGCAATGTTTGTTGTCATAATGGAATATCTTCTACCATCAAACTCACATCTGGCCCATTTGGTTGGGTCCGCAACAATCAAATACTCAGCTGCCTGAACACTAAGTCCATGGATTTGGGACATGATGGCATTGAAATCTGAAGCACGGTATGCTTTGGCAGCCTTGTAAAACAGCTTCTGCACATCACCACCTTTACAATTGGCCTTCATGTTTTGCCCTAGGTGATACATACATATTCCATGCAATGCCCCAGGAAACGAATGTGCAACAGCCGTTGCTATACTTGTGTTACGGTCTGAAATGAACACTACATCATCAACATCTCCAATACACCCATGCAACTTTGTCATAAACCAAATCCATGCATTATCATTTTCTGAGTCTCCCACGCCAAAAGCTAATGGATAGACTTGGTTATTTCCATCCATGCAAGTCGCAATAAAGAGGGTACCTTTATACTTCGATTTGAGGAAAGTGCCATCAACAGCTATAACGGGCCTAATGAAAGATCTAAATCCATGAAGTGAACCTCCTAATGCCATGAAAAAGTACTTGAAGCGATTAGATGCATCACATTCAATCTCTGTTATGGTCCCTGGATTTTGTCGTTCCAACAAGGCGCAATAAAATGGAAGCATAGTATACGACTCTTCGGGTGATCCCCTTGCTAATGTGAGAGCAACCTCTCTAGCCCTCCATGCTTTATTATAAGTACAAGTCATCCCATAACTTTTCTTCATGTCTTGAACGATGTCGTTTGGACGGTAAGATTGAGAAGCACCCTCATACTTCCATTTGATACAATGGCCAATCAGTTTGCTTGTTACTTTAGCCCGTTGCAAAATGAGCGAATCAAGAGAACAGGTGTGGTCCGGAAGGTATTTTCGCACACAAAAAGCTTCTGACCCTGCCAGTTTTGTTGCACGAAGCCACCACTTGCAACCTTTCTCCACACAACCCAAAACCAATAAGTCTTTGGTGGACTTCTTCACTTTTATGTTGAACTGTCGACCAGTAGCTAACATTCTTATATTAAGTTGTAGCTCTTCCTTACTACTGAAAATATCACCCTTTCGAACCTCTGTCACACTGTCGAACAAACTGGCAGAACGGCCACCATCTGCAGCCAAATGAATCAAAGATGTCGTTCCAACCTGACAATCCCCCTCAACCATTTCAGATTTCAACTTATTGTCTTTCCAATTGTCACCCCTATCAATTGGTGATGCTTCCGGACAACCTTTTGTCGGTGTACAGACATCTGCAACTTCGGAACCAAAATGATCGAATATGTCCTTTCCATAGTTATCATCCCCTCGCACATCTTCATCACTCATTGTGCGTTCAATATTGTACGGCCCTTCACTGTCCAAATACTTCTCTGCAGCAAATTGTACGAATGTATTATTCAGACATTCTTCGTCACCAACTGGCAAGCAACCTATCGAGTCACGTTTACGTTCAACTGAAATGCATAACGGATTCCTTGTCATTACATCACTAACTTCGGCGATAAAGAAGTCAACATCAGTATCGTTCAACACTTCAATGGGTGGGGCAGCATCACTCATTTTATATCTGAACTTCATCGTAATTGCATAATCAGAACGTTTTATATCAAGTGCACGACATACAGTGTCCTGTAATTCTTCATACGCTATATTATTTGCCAATAAAATTCCTTTTGTCTTTCCACCTTCATATATCAAGTTTCCTTCCTTATTGATCCACTCGCCATCATAGCGAACCGCAACACGAACTGTAGCCATTGTGATCCGACCTGTCACATTTGTATTCCTACCGTGGTCATCATTTATGAAATTCATGGTAGATGCAGTATACACTGCGAGATAGGGCAGTGGATACTTTCACTCTAACCCTCCGTACCAAGTCCATTTAATTGAACAACAACAATGACCTGCAAAGCTGTACATGGCAATTTTGTTTACAGGATTTTTCATATCAAATCATATACAACTCCTCTTAGTCAGTTGAAGAGATGCTGCACACCTGCTTTGCGTGAGAGGTGACACAGTCAGAACATCCACGTTGGCTTGTTCGCCGTCGACAGTGACAGAGTGGACGGCCGGTGGGGGGGTTAAAAAAACTGGTCCACAATTCGATGCCCGGGCCTGGCTGGTGGGCGGGAAACGCTCCTACGCGGGGAAGGTAACCTGCGTCACGAGAGGGGACTTTAAGGCTGTTTGTTTCTGTCAACTTTAAGGGCACCTTTTATATTAAGGGAATTCCTGTCCATTAACACTCTTTTGTTTGTTTCTGTGCACTTTAAGGGCACCATTTATATTAAGGGCATTCCTGTCCATTAACACTCCTTTGTTTGTTTCTGTCAACTTTAAGGGCACCATTTATATTAAGGGCATTCCTGTCCGTTAACACTCTTTTGTTATGATGTAAAACCACAAGGTTTATAATTACCAAGTTGGAGGTTCGGAAGTAAGTACGTAGGTTGGGAAGTTATTCAGCTTTTATGTACTTTCATTCCTTCTTGGATACTGGATGTCAAACCTCTTACTGCAGGGAGTACCGGAGTTGTATAATGGAGGTTGGAGTCATCGTCTTCCTCTTCCTTTTCTTTCTACTCTTAGTCATTATATTGATTTCATTGAATAAATGTTGATCCAATGGTTAAAATCGAACATAATAATCTAAACAATGTATGTAGTGAATCAAAATTTATGCTGGTGCAACAATACAGGTGATGTTGGAAACTTAAAAAGTAATGATACTAAGGCGGAACATGAGCAAAATCTTTTCATTACTAAAAGGAGCAATATTACAATCTTTGCAATGTAAACTTTAAGGCTGCTGATAATTTAATTGACGACCTCCAAACGAATTGCATTTCTTTCAACAAAAACAAGCAATTGTACACATTTCAAGCAATTTCTATATATTTCATATCATATGGTATACCACTCCTTCCATCGAATGGTCAGTGTAAAGCTACCAGACGTTTAATAAACACCATCAATGACCAAATAGATGAAACTGTAAAAAGAAACCCAAAAAACCCTTAGTATAAATGGAACCTCTAGGTTAGGATTATAAAATTAAATGTTACAAATCTTGACCTAGTTGACATTACCAACTGTTTTTGTGCTTCCCAACCTCTATGTTAGGAATTACAACTTCGAAGTTGAGATTATGCACAAGAAACGGCAAAATAGAGGAAAAATAAATTGTCCTCTCTTTTCAGAAACGGATGACCCTAACCTCCATTATCCAATCTGGGTACTCCCATTTAAAAGGGTTTTAACATCCCATTTTAAAGAACTACCCAAAGTACGCAACCGAGTACTCAATTCACAATGTAACTATCTGAACCTTTTGCTTTTTAAAACTGAATTGGACTCTGAGGTTAGCTCAATCTTTTGTTAATATAACACTAGGAATTGTGCTTCCACAATGCCTTTTTTACATTATAGTAAAAATTGAGGGGCACAAAACAAAAAGTGTGATTACTGTTTTGTTTAAAACATGATAAGGTTTTTTTTTATAATTTTGAAACCTAAACGCCAAAATCTGTAATTTTTAAAAATATAATAGAGGGCGCTTTTCTGGTAGGAAGCGCCCTCTATTATAAATTTTATAATTACGGTACGACCCCAAAAAAGGTGTAATTTGCGCAATCTGTGTACCTTTTAATAATTTTTAAAACTTATAATTATTCTCCTAAGTTAGCTCAATATTTTGAATATATAACTCTGAATTGTGCTTGAACAATGCCTTTATTACATAATAGTAAAATATTAATTCACAAAAGTAATACTGTTAAGGCCAGTTTTGTTTAAAAAATGAGAAGGCCTTTTTTGATAATTTTGAAACCTCAACAACAATTTCTGTAATTTATAAAAATATAATAGAGGGCGCTTTTCTGGTAGGAAGCGCCCTCTATTATCAATTTTATAATTACGGACCGACCCCATCAAACTGTTTTATTTTCGAAATCTGTGTACCTTTTAATAATTTTTAAAAGGTATTTCGACTCTGATGTTAGCTCAATATTTTGAATATATAACTCTGAATTGTGCTTGAACAATGCCTTTACTACATAATAGTAAAATATTCTTCGTTTGGTACAGCTTCTCCAAATACCTATACTAGAAGTAGATCTTTTCAAAATAGATCTTTCGGAAATAGATCTTTTAGAAAAAAGTTATTGGTGGTTTGGTTGTCAATTAAAAATCCTCTTTTAAATTGGTGAGTGTTTGGTTAAATTATTTTTAAATCACTTTTAGATTATTAATTTACCAAAAAGGGTATAAGAGAGATGAGTAATATGTTCATTCTTGAAATGTAATTGCTTCAACCTTAACCATAAAAACTTAATTAATCATCCAACTAATAATTATTTGATGTAAATATATTTTCAAAACATATATTTTCAATAAAATAAATGTACAATTATTTTGTTTCTCTATGTTTTATTTCAAAAGAGAAGTGTTTATTTAGATTTGTGAAGTTTTACATCTTCAATTTTATTTGATCGAAGTTAATTTTCATTAACATTTCATCAATAGAATATCATGTGACTTTTCAAATCATTCTCTTTAAAACAATTCAATACAAAAATAGTACCATCTTTAAAATTATATATAAACAACTCAAAATCTAACAACAATAACAGAAAATCAATATTGCAACTGCAGTATATATATATTGCAGTGCAGTATATATATACTACTGCAACTGCAGTAGTATTTGCAGTTGCAGTAGTATACTGCCTTTGCAGTTTCAGTTTATATTGCAGTATATATATACTGCAGTTGCAGTATATACTGCAGTATATATATATTGCAACTATATATATATACTGCAACTACTGTATATATATATATATATATATATATATATATACTACTGCATATATATATATATACTGTAGTTGCAGTATATAATATATATATACTGCATTTTTGAGTATATAATTGCAGTAAATGTATACTCTTATTTGAAGTGCAGTATGTATACTGCAATATAAACTGTACACTGCAACCAAATTATATATATTGCCATATATATATTGCAATGTATGTATATATACACACTGCAACAGTAGTGTGTCAATTGCAGTATATATACATATCAATTACAGTATATATATATATATATATATATATGAACCATAATAATAAAAAATCAATTAACATCAATTGCAGTATCTATATGTCAATGAACCATGATAACAAAACCAATTGCAAATACAGTGTATATATATATGTATCTCAATAAACCAATAACAAAACTAATTGCAATATATATATAAACAATGTATATTACAAATATGACATATATTATTTATGACAATAAGATAAAAAAGTGGTAATATCAACTAAAACCAATTGAAAAAAAAAACACAAAATATAGCAAACTTATCGGTTAGAGAAGATTTCTTAGAAGTTTAGATGACATAAAAAGTAAATGAATGTGGAGGCTATATGTTTATATTTATAATGAAAGTGTAATAGGGTTATAAGGGTTTAAAGAAATTAACAAAATAAAATAGGGATATATTAGACTTTTTAATATTTTAAATGAAGCTGAAAAAGGTCTACTTGGAGAAGCTGATAATATGAGCTTCTCCAAGTAGATCTTTTTCAGCTTGTTTAATTCCCCAAAAGCTCTACTAGGATGTCCACCAAACAATGCAAAAAAATTCAAGTAGACCTTTTGGCATTAAAAAAGTACTTCTGGCCAGTAGATAAGCTGTACCAAACGTATCATTATTCACAAAAGTAAAACTGTTAGGGCCAGTTTTGTTTAAAAACTGAGAAGGTCTTTTTTGATTAGTTTGAAACCTCAAGGACAATTTCTGTAATTTTTTAAACTATAATAGAGGGCGCTTTTCTGGTACGAAGCGCCCTCTTTAACAAAATTTTTATTTACGAAACTACCCCTCCATTTTGGTCATTTACGAAATATCTGTACGTTTTCATAATTTTTCAAACTTAAATCCACTCTCATGTTACCTCAATATTTTGTTAATATTTTACTATGAATTGTGCTTCATCAATGCCTTTTTTACATAGTAGTAATATATTTATTCACAAAACTAAAACTGTGACGGGCAGTTATGAATACACAATAAATAGGTCTTTTTTGATAATTTTGAAACCCAAACGTTAAATTCTGTAATTTTGTAAGATATAATAGAGGGCGCTTTTCGGGTTTTAAGCGCCCTCTATTAAAAAATGTTGGTGGTATATAAGGAGAAATTTCGAAATTGTAACCGGTTCATTCAACCATTCAGTGCAACCGTCGCCCTGCCCGTCTCCAATCACTCACACCGTCGTCGTCGTCCCAGCCATCAACTGAGCCTCAAACAGTGCCCAAACTGAATCTCGAGCATCTCCCTCTCCCACCAAATCGATGTCGACGTAACTCCGTCCATGCTTGGCCGTCCCTGTCTCTCCAACAATCGCCGCCGGCGTCTCAATATACCCAGGTGTCACAGCGTCCCACAGACACGGTCGCCTTTGTGTTATGTTACTTCTGTTCTCCCATAGTCTCGCCTCACTGGCTTGTTTGTGGAAATCAGCCTCAACGTCGTCTTATGTCCTCATTGTCTCAGACGGCCTCTTTGCCACCTCACAGCAATGTAATCACAGCATATTCAGCAAGGAATTCTTTCTTTTAATTTAATATTTCGATTAATCGGTTGCCACCTCACAGCAATGAAATCACAGCATTTTCATCATTTTCATGCAGATTAACACTATGGACCCTTTGGTTAGCAGTAGCGGCGAAGATTCTGAACAACAGCAAGAAAATATCAACGAACCTGCTACAAGAAAGTCAAAACGAAGAGGTCGGACAAAGTTAGAAAATGTGCTCAAATTAAAAAGTAAGGGAGAAATGATAAGGGTAGACGGACAGAAATCTGCTTCTGCTACATTAGGAAGTTTTATAGGCGTAGCGGTAAGAGAACAAATATCTATAAAATATGATAATTGGGATGTTGTGCCTGAGGAACTTAAGGACAATTTGTGGACTTCCATTCAGGTTTAAACTTTACTTATTTGTCAACACCCTTGATATTAATAAATTTGGTTTGACATATGAATGATTAATGTTTACTTGCAGGAATTGTTTGTCATTGACAACGAATGTAAGAAGAAGATTCTGGTTGTAGCCGGTAAGAGATGGAGAAATTTTCGGTCCATGCTGACTACTAAGTTTGTAATTCCTAACTTCAGCAATGTAGATGCTCTAAACTCTCCACCACAAATGTACGACTTCATTACTCAACAAGATTGGAGTATCTTTGTAAAGTCCAGAAGAGATGAGAATTTTTTGGTACGTTCATCTAAACTTGGTCGTTTTGTTAAGATATGATTACTGTTACAATTCTTGCATATTCTGTACCATTAATTTTTTAGGAACGAAGGAAGAAACAAATAGAAAATAGTAGAAAGAATGAACACCCCAGCCGGCTCTCACGTATGGGATACGATAGATTGAAGGAAAGATTGGTATGTTTTATATAAAGTTGTATATGTTTCAGTCAACTGTGCTTATATTTAGTCACAATTATAAGCATTTCTTTGCAGCAAAGTGAAAGTGACACCCAAGAGATTGACCGTTCTGTCTTATGGATAAAAGGACGTGAAAAGTCTGGAGTGTTTCTGAATGAAGCGACCAAAAAATGTGCAGACAAAATAGTAAGTTGCATACATGAAGTAATGGTAGAACATTTATATTGAAATATAGCTGTATCTTTTATCCATTAACTTTTCCCTTAAAACCGACGTACAAATTTATGTATTTCGTGTTGATAACAAATGCAGGAAAAAATCACTGAAAAAGTTATAAGTGGTGAAGTTCAGGTTGAGGGAACTAATGATATTCTGACGATTGCCTTAGGAAAACCAGAGCCTTCAGGACGGGTTAGAGGGCTTGGACAATATGCAAGGCGAAAGGATTCGTTTACCCTTACAAAGAAAGAAAGATCTTCTGTTCCTGCAAATAAAGATGGATTCTACAAGAAGAAGCTTCTTGTCCTAGATGTTAATGGCATTCTTGCAGATGTGGACAAGCGGTCAAATTGGAAAAGTGGGGTAGCTGTATATGAGCCAACTGATTTGGAACACAACAAAGAGGCATTCACATTACCAAACTCTCAGATAGGTATAAATTTGTATACTTATTTATAGTTGATGTGCTTGGATTATAAAGTGTAATGCAAATCTTAATTTCTACTTTCAGTATATAAGAGGCCTTACTGCAAGGAATTTCTACAGTTTTGCCTTGAGAAATTCGAGGTTGGAATTTGGTCGTCAAGAATCTTGTATGCAACCATCTATACTGGTTTTCCGTCTTTGTATTACTAAGCATTTTGGCCTATATGAAAATTCTAAATATTTGCTTAAGTTTGTCATAGAAATTCTTGTGTTTCTTTATGGTTGGCAGTTTTGTGTTATGTTACTGCAAACTTAATGTCTTCCAGGTGTAATTTAGATCCAATAGTCAACTTCATTGCAGAGGACCTTAGACCAAAACTTTGTTTTGTTTGGGTAAGTTAGTTATTAATTTCGTGTTGTTTTCAATGATTGACCCCATCAATATTACATTATATTTATTCCACATAGTATATTGGTTATATGCAGGATCAATCGTTTTGCGATAAAGTGGATCGAGGACCTGCAAAACCCATATTTTATAAAAATTTAGAAAAGTTGTGGAATTGTGGTTTCCCTTTTGTGCCATGGAAGCAGGGAGATTATGACACAACAAACACCTTGTTGATTGATGATTCACCAGAGAAAGCTTTCAATAATCCGGTAATGTGTTGCTTTTGTTAAAGGAAATGTATAAGCATTCAGTATGTTAGTTCTCATCTGTACGACTATCATTCATTTAGGTACATAACGGAATATTTCCATTTCCATACAATCACTGTGATGCTGCTACTGATTCTTTTCTGGGTAAGCACATGTCCAACACTTTGACTTCCTATTTGTTTGCTTCTATTTTATTATAATTGTTCATGTGGTCTACAACAGGACTCCATGGTGAACTTTGTACATATTTGGAAGGGTTGGAGAGAGCAGTTGATGTACAAAAATACGTAGAAGACCATCCAATCGGTCAACAACGTCAGCGTCAACATCATCAAGGCGACTATGTTTCATCATACTCATGGCATGCTCAAGCTATGTTAACTCGTGATCCTAGAAGTATCAGTGGCGTGAGGCACCGCTAAACTACACACACAGCACTTGGTAGAGAAATTGCATTTATTGTTTCACATTCGTTCACTTTCTGTGTCACATTGTCTGTGCCTGTTAGTTCAAGTTATAGAAGTTGCTTTGTTTGCCTGGATATGTGTTCACTTTAAAGGAAATGCACAATTGTAATTCATTTACTTCATGCCCATTTTGGTGCAGTTCAGATCTGGGAGGTTACAAAAATGGCAAAAGTCTAAGGTATTTACTGTGTTGAAGTTGCTTTGACATATAGGCCGCTTTTGATATGTATATTTCCTTTTATGGATGTCTACTGGCAGACTAGGGATCGTAGCTATCTGTAGTTATTGATCATTCTTAAAATTATTTTTTCCATTCTCGTTGCACGTTGAGGTCTAACTTGCAACGTACTTACTGACCTATGAGCACCTATTCGCATAATTTAATGTTAAACTACTTGTGCCCATAACAGGTTTATCAGACCACGCCTCATATTCGTGATACAAACCACTTGTTTCTTGATGTTCCTTCACTCAAGGATAAAGTGGAAGAGTATCTCAGCAACATGTCTGTGGCTGGATCGTGGAGCCAAAATGCTATTAAAGCCACTAATGCATGGCTTAAAGAAGGGCTCAAACACCGATGCATTACCGGGGTTCTTAACTGGGGGGTTCCTGTTCCACATGAGAGGTTTGAGGATAAGGTATAATAGCAAGTGCCACGATAGTTGCACTTTTTTTTGTTCATGTAAATGGTGTACTCAGTACACTGTCACATTATTAACTGCAGTAGATAGTCAGTTGCTGACGGTGGGTCTTGTGAGCTTTTTGGCAGCATCGTGTATTTGCGTGGCAC
The DNA here is from genome assembly GCA_019925255.1 of Litchi chinensis. NCBI lineage: Eukaryota > Viridiplantae > Streptophyta > Magnoliopsida > Sapindales > Sapindaceae > Litchi > Litchi chinensis. The sequence goes on from CM034471.1 coordinate 9,327,927, forward strand.
ATGTGGGCATGGATAGGCAGATACACTCACACATCTCGGACAGTTATGGCAGTTAACTAATGTAGATAGTTGATGCAGTCTGATGCTGAGCAGTTGTATGGCAGTTATTAAGAGGTTACTACTGGTTTGCTTTTGTGTAAAATGCTAGTTGGAGCCAGCACAGCTAGGCGGTTGGGCTTGTCAACTGCAACCTGTATTTATATGTTGCTTAAAGGCTGAAATAGGGAGAGAGAGCGAAGTAAGTGGACTCACTTGGGCTGTTGCCTTATAAACTTGTGTATTGTTTCCTGCTTCAATAAAAGAGAGACTTGAGTTGGGTTAGGGGCGAAGCCCGTAAGCTTGTTGTCTGCTGTGCCTTCTTGTTATTATTATGTGCTGTTAGAGTAGTGCATTGTGTGTAGGAATTGCTTGGCAGTTTGCAGGCAAAGTGCAGGTACACAAGGACGTTGGGCTGTTCCAGAAAGACATCAGGCTGTGTTGGAGTGTAGCAAGCTGTGTGGGGGTTGACAGGCTGTGTTGGTGCACAGTTTCGTGGAAATAAGTGGCAGCAGCGTACTGCACTGTTTGGATGTAGTGTGTGTGGGAGATAGGCTGCCTAGGAACAGCCTTTCTAGCGCCAGCCCGCTGAAAAATTTATAGGCAGAAAGTAGGGGTGTAAATCTTGTGTCC
>CM034471.1:9329095-9399825 GCA_019925255.1 Litchi chinensis
AGTTAAGCCTATTTCATGTTGAGTGGTCAAGTGGTTTTTCAGTTAGTTGTTAGTATTTGTTTAGTTTGTTTTCTGTTGCAATATGTGGTCTAATTTTTAGGAGTCATTTAATAGTTTGTTTTTGCACATTGGTTAATAACCCGGTGGTTGCTATTTTGTTGCTTTGTTCTGTTAATGTATAGCCTATATAAGGCTTCTTGTTGATGAAACAAGTACCAAGTAAAAAGTTTTTCCTCTACCATAGAGTTTCTCATGCATTGATTTTTTTTTTTTTTTTATTTGTCCCTTTTCATTTTTGTGTTTTATCAGTGGTATCAAAGTTTCATAAACACTTAACAAAGTGAAAGTGAGGGCATTGCAGAATTTTAATTTTAATTATTGGTGAGATGTAGTAGCAGTTTGTGATAGCCAGTGAGTAGAATACAAAGATTTTTATGCAACCGTTAATTCCACACTTTGATGGACACTATGATTATTGAAGCATACTGATAGAAAATTTTTTGAGGTCTAAAGAGTATTGGCAGATTATAGAATTAGGTGTAGTTGAACTATAACACCCTCCCCTCAATCTCCTCCATTCCCAAACGCAAGAGCCGAGGCAGAGGACGTTACTTTTTATTATTTACAAAAACCCGTTTATTTAGTTAATTTGATTTACGAAAAATCCGGTAGAATTTCTCCTATTTTATTGAGAAACTCAAAATTTTTAAAACCTACATAATCAAAAGAAACACTTCAAATATATTTTTCACTTTTTTAACTTCCATCACCGGACACTCCGTCTATCTCCAATCACTTCAACACATAAATTCGCATAAAAACATACTTTTTCTCAACTATATTTTCCAAACAAAACACAAATACTTTAAAACATTATATCGACTAGTTTTCCTATCTTTTTGAGAAAACATATAGGAACATAATTCAAAATTTATATAAATTGAAATTTACAAGACTTTACACATATATGCATTTAAATATATAAAATATAAGTCTATAAAACTTTATTTTAACAAAAATATGTACATGCCAAGGATGACTACCAAAAATATTGGAGACTTGTTGTGACTTGCGGAGCGCACTGGAAACTCTCTTCTCAACGAACACTCTCTCTCAGCTCACTCGGCTCATATCAACTACCTACGCGTGGAAAATCCAACACGCTAAGCAAAATAGCTCAGTTGGTATACATATATGATATCAAAATTTCACAAACATAACAGTTAAAGATATCAATTCACAAAACATTTAACAATTAACATAATATAATTTCAAACAACTTTTTGAAAACTTTATTAAATGTTTTTCAACATATATATTCAAGTCAAGTTCATTATCGATTATTATTTATATCATAAGAACCTTTCGTAAATGCTGTCACGATACCATGGATCGGTAACGGATTTCACATTTATCTTCGACATCGGACACTTGGTGTCTGCCCGTCGGAGCTTAACTTCACATTTGTTTCACATTTTGGACCAAACACTCAGTGCCTCTCAAGTTCCGTTAATCACATTAATATATAAACGTAACAGCGCAGCACTACTAATAAATATCTTATTGGCATGCCAACCACCAATCCTCACCTACCAATGTACAGGTTTACTTAGACTCTCAATATTTTCAATAATTATGAAAATTATCGTTTTCGATTAAACTTTTCAAAAGTCATTTAACTATCAAACTTCATCATTTATTTTTTTCATATTCGAAATCTTTCGAAACTTTCCTCTTAGCTAATACCCCAAGAACCATTTCGCCCTTGGTTTCACTTTTCAAAACTTTATTGCACCATCACATTCTTTCACATTTTTATTAACCCTTGAGAGGTGGTCTTCGAATTTTTGTTTTTCGAAATCATAATTTATGACACATATTATCTCAACACAATATAAATAACACGTAAACACAAGCTAAATGACGAAATTAGCCCTAGGTTTTCCTAGGGACAATATTCGCTCAAAAGGGGTAAATCTTCGAAAAAAATTTTCGACTTCAAACTTTATCTCACACGTCATTCCAACATCATCTGTTTAATACATAAATAAACTTAAAATGACGAAAATACCCCTAGATCCCTATTTAATTCAAATTCGATCATAAGGGGGTTTTTATGCGAAAATGATATTTTACTTGGTTTTGACTCATAAAAATTTTTATCAACATCCAACCAACACATACATATCATAAATAAAAATTCATCACGTAAAAATTACATCACTGCAAAATTTCGAAACAAAATATTAAATTTTTAGCTACTAACGAAATTTAATTTCGAAAATACATGTATACCAACCTTTTAGAGCTTACAACCATGCTCCTAGTACTCCAAATAGAAGCTCAAAACTTCTTCTTGCCCTTGCTAGGCTTCTCACGCCCTAATTGGTCATCTAGAGTTTGAAAATCATATTTTGAAGCCAAAAAAACAAAACAACTTAATTAAATACAAAACTCATTAACTATATATGCCTAGGGATGCATCTATATGTTTACTAATCTATTTGAACACAAGAAAAATCAGAAAAATGCACATACCTCACGTTGACCACATTATACCTGAAAATCCAACTTAGTTTCTTAGTGATTTTTGTAAGAAATTGAGGTATAGACGGGTAAGGAACTTAAAGAGAAAAAGATTGGTAAGTTTAATGGCTTGAAAAGAGAAAAGAAATTGAGAGAAAATGAGGAACATCTTATCAGTAGAAGGAGGAAGAAGATGGAAATGATTTTTTCAAAATTTGACCACCTTTTTATACTAGACATCATTTTGAAATTATACATTGACCTCACACCTTTCTAAAATTCTATTTAAGCCCAAAAACCTTTACACATGCTCTTTTCCTATTGGACGATAGTGACAACTCACCATTCCACTCACTTTTCCACCACACATTTGCTAATTTTCTATTGGCTCTCACAATTTCTACTTTTAGATGTCAATTTGTCATTGGTTTAAGAAATTTTCACATGTAATGCATTCTAAATGCACTCATTTCATCACCCAATGATAAATTTCTATCATCAAATCATTCCCATTAAATTCCTAATTAAATCCTTTTACTAAAAAAAAAAACTCCAACATAACAATTAAATGAACTAGTAAAGTTTCTAACAATTAAATATATATATTACACTAATTACATTAATTATATTTAAATTAAAATTTAAAGATCCAATTTAATATGGTTACTCTTTAATTTTAATAACATCATTTATACGGAAATAAATATCGGGACGCTACATGAACCTGCAGAAGGAACAATTCTAACAGAAGCACAAAAGAAGGAATTGGAGGAACTCAAGCTAAAAGATCTCAAGGCAAAGAATTATTTCTTTTAAGCAATTGATCATTCAATCTTGGAGACCATTCTTATCAAAGACACTTCTAAGAAGATTTAATATTCCATGAAGAAAAAGTATCAAGGGTTGGCAAGGGCACAGAGGTAGCAGCTACAAGCACTTCATTTGGAGTTCGAAACACTTCAAATGAAATCAAGAGAGTTGGTTTTAGACTATTTTTCAGGAACAATGTCAATCGTCAACAAGATGCGAATTCATGACGAGAAAGCAAATGACGTCACCATTGTTGTATATAAAGGAAATGTGACAATCCAAACTAAAGAAAATACTGCTCAAATTATTTCTAATGCTTTCTTTCTTTCAGATTTAAAAACAAATTTGCTTAGTATTGGATAACTTCAAAGAAGGGAGACGATCAAAGATGGAGTTTGTCGAATTCAGGATTCAAAGAAAGGCTTAATTGCACAAGTCAACATGACTACAAATCATATGTTTCCTTTGCGTCTGTACAGTGCCACTAATTTATGTTTCTCTGCCAAATTGAAAGATGTAGCATTGCTTTGGCATTTTCGTTATGTGCATCTAAACTTTGGTGGACTCAAGACACTACAACAAAAAAATATGATGGATGGTCTTCCTCAAATTGAATTCTCTCAACAAGTTTGCGAAGAATGTATTGTTAGCAAATAACACTATAATCAATTTTCGCAAGGAAAGTCATAAAGAGCAAAGAAGGTAGAGTTGGTTCATTCTGTCCTTTGTGGCCTTATAACCCCAACTTCTTATAGAGGTAAAAAATATATAATTACCTTCATTGATGACTTTAGTCAAAAACTTGAGTATATTTTTTGCAGGGGAAATTTGAAGCTTTTGCAACCTTCGAAAATTATAAAATTTTTGTTGAGAAAAAAGTCGGCAGCCCAATCAAAGTTCTTCGTACAAACCGTGTGGAGAATACATCTCACAAGAATTTACAAATTTTGTGAGAATCATGGAATCAAAAGGCAACTAACTACAACTTATATGCCTTAACAAAACAGTGTTTGTGAAAGGAAGAATTGCACAATACTTAACATGGTGCGAAGTCTTTTGACAAGGAGTGACATTCCTAAAAGTTTTTAGCCTAAAGCTGCTAATTGGAGCATTCATATCTTGAATAGAAGCTCCACACTTGTTGTTCAAAATATGATGTCAGAGGAAGCATGAAGCAGATGAAGCATGAAGCAAATGAAGGTCAACTGTGGATCATTTTAGAGTTTGTGGATGTCTTGTTTATGCCCACATTCCAGATGAGAAGAGGAGAAAGCTAGACAACAAAGACGAAAAATGCATATTTCTTGATGTTAGTGATTAGTCAAATGCTTACAAGTTATATAATCCTGTCACCAAGAAAATTGTAATTAGTCAAGATGTTGTCTTCGATGAAGAAAAATTCTAGTCATGGAGTGACAATATAACACAATAGCAAATTTCAGTAGATTTTGATGGCGAAAATGATGATAAAAGGTGGCAGTCTATTCACAATGTGCAACTGCCAACAATCAATCAAAATATTCCAGCAAATGTTCATAGCTATAGCTGATCTAGAAGAAGAATAGCAACCCCAACGTGTTAAAAAAAGACCTGCATGGATGATGGATTACGAGGTATCTGACTTTGATGATTCTAAGGATTCATTCAACCATTTTGCTCTATTGTCATATTGTGATCCTATAACTTTCGAAGTTGTCATAAAAGAATCGAAATGGCAAAAGGCTATGGATGCTGAGATTGCATCTATTGAGAAAAACAACACCTGAGAGTTGACAAAGCTCCCAAAAGGGCAGAAGACCATTGGTGTAAAATGGGTATACAAGACAAAGCTGAAAGAAAATCGCAAAGTCGACCAGTATTAGGCGCGCTTAGTAGTCAAAGGCTATAAGCAAGAGTTTGGCGTGGATTATAGAGAAGTCTTTGCTCCCGTAGCATGATATGACTCAATCAGATTGGTGATTGCATTAGTAGCACAAAACTCATGGCCTATCTTTCAATTGGATGTGAAATTAGCCTTTTTACATGAAGATTTGGAAGAATAGGTACTTGTCGATCAACCTCTTGGTTATGTTAAAATTGAAAATGAGCATAAAGTTTATAGAATAAAGAAAGCTTTATATGGATTGAAACAAGCTCCAAGAGCTTGGTATAGTTGGATTAATACTTATTTCTTGAAGAAACGTTTTCAAAAATGCACATATGAGCACACACTTTTTGTTAAAACTAGTGATGAAGGACAAATGCTCATTGTTTGTTTATATGTAGATGATTTAATCTACACTGGAAATGATAATGTCATATTTGAAAATTTTAAGAAGTCCATGATGGTTGAGTTTGATATGTCTGATCTTTGTATGATATATTATTTTCTTGGTATTGAAGTGGAACAATCTGCTGTTGGAATTTTTGTTTCTCAAAAGAAATACGTACAAGAAATTTTAGATAGGTTTCAAATGAAAAATTACAATTTAGTGGGTACACCAATGGAGATAGGTTTAAAGCTTGTTAAAGATCTTAGAAAAAAGATAGACAACATACTTTACAAGCAAATTATAGGATGTTTAATGTATCTAATTGCAACAAGACCAGATATGATGCATTTAGTGAGTCTTATTAGTAGATACATGGAGTGTCTAGGAGAGATGCATCTTCTAGCTACCAAGAGAATTTTTCGATACCTATAAGGAACCACTAAATATGGGTTGTTCTACAAGAAGGGTGAAAAGTCATATTTGTTTGGCTTTATTAACAGTGATTATACAGGTGATCTTGATGATAGGAAAAGTACATCTGGCTATATATTTATGCTAGGTTCAAGAGTTGTTTCATGGTCTTCAAAGAAGTAACCAATTGTTACTTTATCAATAACCGAAGCCGAGTTTGTAGCTGTAACTTCATGCGCATGTCAAGCTATTTGGTTGAGAAAAATTCTTGAGAAGCTACATTTCAAGCAATAAGAACCCACTCCAATTTATTGCGACAATAGTTCAACAATTAAACTTTCCAAGAATCTTGTTCTACATGGAAGAAGCAAACACATTGATGTGAAGTATCATTTCTTAAGAGACCTCATGAAGGATGGAGCTATTGATCTCATCTACTACAGAAGTGAAGATCAAGTTAATGACATATTTACCAAATCTCTCAAATTGCTCACATTTCAAAAGTTAAGGAAATTGCTAGGCGTCTGCACTTTGAAAAATGCAAATTAAAGTTTTGTGTGTGTGTGTGTTTTTTTTTCTTTTTAACTAAATATTTGAAAACCTTTCAGTTTAAGGGAGGGATTGTTGAGTGAGTGGTGAAGTGGTTTTTCAATTAGTTGTTAGCATTTGTTTAGTTTGTTTTCTATTGCAGCATGTGGTCTAATTTTTAGGAGTCATTTAGTAGTTTGTTTTTGCATGTTAGTTAATAACTTGGTGGTTGCTATTTTATTGTTTTGTTTTGTTAGTGTACAGCCTATATAAAGTCTTCTTGTTGATGAAACAAGTTCCAAGTAAAAAGTTTTTCTTTTGCCATAGAGTTTCTTGTGCAGTGAAATTTTTTTTTTTTAATTTGTCCCTTTCTATTTTTTTTTTGTTTTATCACTTTAGTCACCCTTCAATTGGAAGCTAGGTCTTTAATTTTTTAATTTTTTCAGTTGATGTTAAAAATTTTCAATTATTTTGAGGGTAAATATCATTTTTATTATTTTTAAATTAATTTTTCATTTTTATTAAATATATATTCTTTTATTTTTTATTATTTTTAAAATTTTTCTTAATCATTTATTTTTTATTTTTTTATTTTTTTAAATTATCGTATTCATACACGTGTTAAAATCCAAAGTTATAATTTGAAATAACAAAATTACACTTGCACATAATGTTATCTATTAGATTTGATCGTTAGTTGACTGACAAAAGAAACTAACTTAATACTTTTTCAAAATATAAAGAATGATTTAATCATTTTTCAAAATATAATTAAAATTTTGATCATTTTTCGGAATTTAGGACCAAAATAATTTTTTCTCATCAAAAAATATACAAACCCCTAAAACCCTTTAAACCCAAAATTAAATGGAATAAATCATATCTTAAACAATCTATAAAGCACTATACTCAAGAAAAATTTTTGCACAAAAGGATTTAAAACAAAATGCAAAACATTATCGATCGAAATCCTTTAAATAAAAAAAAAATCAAAAAAATTGAAAATTAAAAAAAAAACAAAAAAAAAAAACCCATCAAAAAGCAATCTCATGAATCAAAAACTAACAAATAAATTAACAATGATTTCAATAAATATAGAGTTAAAAACCAAAACAAACAAGCAAAACTCACATACCCTTTTGATGTTGATTGCATGGAAGAAGTAGAGAATCTCAGTATGATTCTGTGTTGGACTTGAAGAGACCGAAATTGCTTGCAGGAGTTGAAGAAGGAGCAGCAGCAGCAGAAAGTGACAAATAGAGAGAAATTACAAAACCAGAGCTTCTTTGGAGCTCTAGCTACTGACAATAGAGCAGACTCAGACGATATAAATCCAATGTTTCTCTCTCCTCGTTTTCTCGAGAAAATCTTAAAGTAAAAACTGAAATAGGAAAATCACATTAAAGATATTACCAAAAAAAAAGTCTAAAATATTTCAAAATAAATTGTAAAAAAATAAAAGGCAATACACTCTGAACATGGGATGGGAACACGCTTTCTTTCAAACCCACCGCCGCTGATAAAAAGTTGGAGAATCATCGCCGCTGCTAGACCAGATCTCGGAGCGCCTGGACGTGGTCTGTTCAATGTTCAAACCCACCACCGCTGGACTTGGACCTGGACCTGGCGGAGAATCATCCGCCGTCTGAATTCCAGAATCCAGATCTATGTTTGTTTTTGTTTTTGTTTTTTGTTTTTTTTAAGTTTTTGCTTTTTTTTTTTCAATTTTTTCAACTGATTGAATTTTAATTTAATTTCTTTTTATTTTTTATTTTGTTTAATTTAATTTATATTTAAGTTTTCTTTCCTTTTCATTTTTTTCTCGATTTATCTTATTTGTACATGAGTCATCATCTTGAGCATGATTAAAATAATATTTTTATCTTTATTTATCATGTTGATCGTTAGGTTTGATCATTTATTGACCAACAAAAAAAATTAATTTGATATTTTTTTCGAAATATTAAAAATGATTTTATCGTTTTCTGAAATGCAATAAAAATTTTGATCATTTTTTAAAATTTAGAGGTCAAAATGATTTTAAATCAAAAAAAAATTATGTTAGAAAAAATATTATTAAATATTATTTTTATTATTATATAAACAAACGAACTCTTGTGTGATCTAGGTATATAGAAGTGTAGAAAAGAAACAATTAAAAAAAAATGAGAATAGTTGAAAAATGGAAGGAAAATAGAAAATCAGGTTGCATAGCACTTTTTTTGCACATGAACAGAGGTAAAATTGTAAATAGATGGAAATTGAGTGATTTTTCTACATTTTCAAAGTGCCCCTACCGGACCCATTCTCGATTTGCCATAATAATTAGCGGGCTAAAAGGGGGTGTCAAGTGTCAATGGATGATCTTAATGATAAATTACTAGTCAACAAAGAAATTTCAACCATGCATAGGTCACTGATTTGCTGACCATTTCTGTCACCATACAAGCAAACTTCAACCATATAGTCTACAGTGGTCACTGATTTGCTCACCATGTATGTCAGCACCATCCAACCAACCCCAAAAACTCACGCCTCCTATGAATACACACTTTAACAAGGCCTCATGCGCTCGCTCAAGCCTCAACACACATTCATTTTAAGCATCTACAGTGTCTCACTTATATTGTTAATGAAAAATTACTAGTCAACAAAGAAATTTCAACCATGCATAGGTCACTGATTTGCTGACCATTTCTGTCACCATACAAGCAAACGTCAACCATATAGTCTACAGTGGTCACTGATTTGCTCACCATGTATGTCAGCACCATCCAACCAACCACAAAAACTCACGCCTCCTATAAATACACACTTTAACAAGGCCTCATGCACCCGCTCAAACCTCAGCACACATTCATTTTAAGCATCTATAGTGTCTCACTTATATTGTTAACGTAACATAGGAAAAGAGAAGATCAATGGGGGAATCAGCAGAGCAAATGCACATGCACTCAAAGAAGAACTTTGGATGGGCTGCCAGGGACTCCTCTGGTGTTCTCTCTCCCTTCAATTTCTCCAGAAGGTACTTCCTCTAACTTTTCTCTCTTTAATCATGTTCTATTTTGTTAAGCATATAACTGACATTATTTTCAATTACGTACAATAAATAATTCGAATACAGGGCAACAGGAGAGAAGGATGTGACGTTCAAAGTGCAGTATTGTGGGATATGTCATACAGATCTTCACTTGCTTAAAAACGAATGGGGCACTTCTACTTACCCTCTTGTTCCTGGGTATGTTTGATTAATTATACTTTTTTTACTTGTATTGCTGTGTTTTTTTATGTACAAAGAAGAGCGTGAATTAATAATCATGAAAACATTTCTGAATTGTTTGTATTTAACAGGAACATATATATATATATATATATTCAAGCATGCTCCTTCTATATTCATTGATACCACTGTTTCCCTGCCTAGTCAAAATATACAATTTTTCTAAATAAAAATTAGTAATGGATTTATATATTTGTTTCTCCTTGCTAGGCAATCAAAAAATTAATTTTTTCTGAATAGAAAGTAGTAATGGAATTATGCATACATCTTTTTAATATAGCTGAACATTGAAATAACTCATCCTTCAAGTATTTTTTTTTAATACTTCTAATGGAAAGAATAAAGACACCATTTACATAACTATACTCTATAAATGGTATCAGAAATCTATGTGACTTAAAAGGATTTCGACAATGCAGGCATGAGATTGTGGGAGTAGTGACAGAGGTTGGAAGCAGGGTAGAAAAGTTCAAAGTTGGAGATAGAGTGGGTGTAGGCTGCATGGTTGGATCATGTCACTCTTGTGATAATTGCGCCAATAATCTTGAGAATTACTGTCCAAAAGCGGTACCTACCTATGCAGCAAAATACTATGATGGAACCACCACATATGGAGGCTACTCTGACACAATGGTTGCTGACGAACATTTCGTGGTCCATATTCCGGACAACCTTCCCCTAGATGTTGGAGCCCCTCTTCTTTGTGCTGGAATCACAGTATACAGTCCCCTTAGATACTATGGACTAGACAAACCTGGAATGCATGTGGGTGTAGTTGGGTTGGGTGGACTAGGCCATGTCGCAGTTAAGTTTGCAAAAGCTATGGGTGTTAAGGTTACTGTGATTAGTACGTCTCCTAACAAGAAGAAGGAAGCTATTGAACATCTTGGTGCCGACTCCTTTGTGGTTAGTCGTAACCAAGATGAGATGCAGGTAATTTGGTTTGAGCATTTTTGATAATGCATATATTTGTGTGATTTTTTTTCCTGTTGGTTAGTTCCTGTTTTGAATGTTGTTTATGTTTCCTGTGCAGGCTGCAATGAATACGATGGATGGAATCATTGATACAGTCTCTGCACCACACGCTATTTTGCCATTGATTGGATTACTAAAAACTAATGGAAAGCTTGTTCTTGTGGGTGGGATAGACAAGCCACTAGAGCTACCGGTTTTTCCTTTGCTAATGGGTGAGTATAAAATAATACTGTCAATTTGAAACTATAGCTAAATTTATTCTGCTTTAGAATTGGATGTAGCTGACAATGGTAATGGAATACAGGCAGGAAAATAGTGGCAGGTAGTACAATAGGAGGGATGAAGGAAACTCAAGAGATGATTAATTTTGCAGCCAAACATAACATATCAGCGGACATTGAGATCATACCAATTGATTACGTCAATACTGCTATGGAACGCCTTTTGAAAGCGGATGTCAAGTATCGATTTGTTATTGATATTGAAAAGACATTGAAGTCTACCTCTTAAAATCTAATTACTACGAGCACACACATGGTTGATTTTTGAATTCGAGATTGTGTAATTTAAAAAATTATTGCGTTTTGTACCAATTTAGTATTTTGAAAAATAAATGATTAAATGAAACTATTCATGCATGGATATTAGAAATATATAGCTTTTTTGGGCATGGTTTCTAAGTTAAATAGCCTACTACACTGTTCTATCAGCATTGACTTCTAATGTGCCCAAATTAATTAAGCATGCAAAATTGGCCTTCAATCTTCTTTACTCTCTCTCAGATTGCTATAGAAGAATTAATGGAAAGATGCACTGCTTATTTTATCTCAAAAAATATCTAGCTAGTTTTTTTTAATTAAAAAAAAAAATGTCTAGCTTTATCCCTAATACTCAGAATTTCGCTTACTTTATTATTATAGTTAAGAAATATATTTATATTAAATTCAATCTATGCCTAGGTGCTAAACTTCATTACTTTCTTATCAGTTTACTTTAAAGGTTATGATAATGTTAATGACTAAATACATACATCTTTTCTTTAATAAAATTACTTTAAAACAGTGCCGTTTTGACTCTTATTTATTACTTAAAAAATAATAATAATCGAAACAGCTTCTTCTAACCCTTCATCTTCAAAATTAATGCCACCCAATCAACGAAGCTCCTGCTCTAGCAAATATTGGGCTCAAGAGCTGGGCCTGGCCCATCACAAGTATGAGACCAAGCATCTAACCCAACCTTAAATTTGCCTTCCTAACCTTAATTCTTTAACAAATATCATTGCCGTATTCATGCTTAACTGCTGTGTCTTTCATTCCAGTCAAGTCTCAGTCTCCCATTCTTCAACCATCATCTAATCAATTACTTTTTTTTTCCACTTTTAGTTTTCTTGTTATTTTGTTTATTTATAACAGTTGCTTTATACAAAAATGACCGAGAAGTTAAAGGTGATATCTTACGTCCTGAGTAAAACAATTTGACACTTTTGTTGTTAAAAAATAATAAATATAACTAATCGTTCGTGCAATTTAATTTAATTTAATTTCTTGTCAAAATCATAATTCATATTTAAACTCATGGTATCTTATCCAATTTATTATAAAATTAATGTTGTTTACTGAATTATATAGACCGTCTCATGTTTAACAAAGCCTTCTCACACCGCCAGCTTGAGGTTGGGTATTTAAATCGGATCTCCTCCCCATATCCTAAATTTAGACTTGACAAAATTAGAAGAATGGGACATTGAATGCCTTCACTTGATAGATTTCATCATATTGTTGTGATTGACACAACTATTACCATAGTAGAGTATCCAATTAATTTCTTCCTATAACTACAGTAGATTCCATGGATCAAGGCTTTCTGGGAACGAGACCATGAGAGAGCTGCTAAACATATCATCTCTGGATCACCACTCATTGTGGCTTCGTAGTAAAAAACGCTCATCCAACATGACAATATTCTAGATTTGAATTGCCTCACCATAAGAGATATCTAATAACAGAAAAATTATCATCTTTAGCCCTCTTTCATGTTTGAACTTCGAATTGTTAATAAGAATCACATAATAGAAGTTAAATTACTCTAATACATACTTTATGTTGTCTATTGCGAAAAGAAATTCAGTTGTTATGAAGATACATAATTAACATTAAGTTCAATAAAAGAGATTATTTTAATAAGTTTGAGCCTATGCATTTTACCGCTGAAATTATATTATGTGACATAAAAATTATATATAATTATTAAATATTCATAGTACATATAATGACAATATTAGGTCAGACATACACCCCCAAGCATATTGAAAAATATATATTTCCATTTATTAATATAATGCATGCTTAAATGTTTTACGTAAAGAGTTTAAATACTAACAAAAAAAAAAAAACACCGAACTAACTCATTTCCTTAGCAATAATTTGACATATTTAGTGGTTGCTTTTTAACATCACAACGAAAAAGAAGTGTGAACGTGTTAGAAATAATGTAATCTAACATTATGCATGTTTGATGATGTAAAGGGAGATAATTAATAGCATGGAAGTAACGGGAAAGGGTTGAATGGAGTGCCAGTCTTACTAAGGAAAGAAACGGGAGAATGGAAGTTGAAAGAAGTGGTTAGATTGAGATGGGGAGAGGCCCGTGAGATGTAACGTTCTCTAAGAGACACAAATTACATATGTGTTATGTATGTGACTATGTGCTTGGTTTCTGGTTTGCTCTCACGGGAATCCGCCCACCCCTCTCACGTGTTTCTCTCTCTCTCTCTCTCAACTCTTACCCAAAAATTCATATTCGTATTCATCCATTTCCATATGACCTGGATCAAGCTGTATTTTTCTTCTGAACTAGCCTCCCCTCTTTTATTTTAAGCTCAACTTGCTCATTGTAATCATTGTTCATTGACCAACGTAATCATAAGCATATACTCAGTTTTATAATTAAAGTACTCTTAACTACATCTATACTAATATCTTTTGAACTAAAATTATCAAGTGTTTTCTTGCAAAATAATTTTTATTTTTTTTCTTTATGCAACAATATTTATTTACAAGTTGTTTTCACTATTCAAAAGTGTTTCTTATCAAACAATTAACGAAATTTGAATAAATTAACATTTAAAAGGTTATGTCCTCAAAGCACACAGCAAGAAAATTTAGTTGGTTAAAATTTTTGAATTGGAAATGAGAGGATTGGAGATCAATTTTCCTCAACCAATCTTTTGGGTGTGCTAATGTTAAACAATAAAGAGTGTAAAAATAGAAATAAAATAAAAGAGTATAAAAATAAATAGTAAAAAAATGTGGCTTTAAAATTAATCTCGTGCCATGTCAAATAAAGTCAGGACTCAAACAAGGTAATAGCATTTTACTACAATCAATCACTTCGTTTTATATATATATATATATATATATATATATTCATCCATTTTATTTGAATGAAATAGGAGAGAAAATTTATTTTGTAAAGAGAGAATGCAATGGATAAATTTGATTGGTTTTTCCTAACTTTTTAAACTTAGGGATACCTGATTATAAAAACAATATATATATGTATATATGTATACAAGAATTTTTACGGTCAGTGCGTTTTAACTTTTAAATTGTTAGAAACACGAATTAAAATCATTCATTATATTCTTTTTCCAGAAAAAAAAATTTTCTCCTATTCGATTCAAATATAATACATGACTTTAATTGATGATCTAACAATTTGAAAATTAGGATACATTAACCATAAACTTATTATTATTATTATTATTATTATTATTATAATAGATAAACCAAAAATGTTAGTATACAAGCTATTGTTCTTAGCTACAAATTTGGGAATCGAAGGAGAAAATATGGCTTCAAAACACAAATTGAGAGAAGCACAATCAGCATACCATTAAATTACCTGAACTTTGTCCTTAATCATAGTATACTAAGTATTAAACAACTTAATAAAAAATATAATATTTATTCTTTCGAAGGCAAAAGCTTACCATTGATGTGATTACAAGGAATTTATCACTGAGTCACGTTATCTTTTTTCCTCAAAATATATAAATATATTAAATATGGATTAGGTCATATTAACATAGAAATTTTGATTTAAAAAGTGACTTCAATATTCTTCCATATAATTTTATTCAATCTGAAATTTTTTTTTTTTAAAAAAGCATAAATTTAATATAGATAACAACTTTTGATTGACTAAAATATACATTATTATTATTCTTTTAAAATACAAAAAGTTGCACGTTTATATTTTATTATTCAACTTTGAGTTTTTGTTACAGCCCTTCGGCAAATTAACTGCAGGATCCTTCACAGATAAAAATACAAACCGACTAATCCTACACTTATTATATATATACAAATATATAAATTAAATTAAAATCTCCTGCCAAGTATGGAAAGGAATCAACTACAGGCTTTTTCACACTGCAGCATGTTCCTAGAGCTGCCAACACAGCAGCTCATGGTTTAGCCAAGTGGGCTGTCAATAGAAATAGTTCTGCTATTATTTGGTCTTATTGCTTTCCAAATTGGCTGTTGTATCAATTGAAACAGATATGTTGAGGTTATCCTCTGTTTAATTTGAATGAAATTCATATTATCCTTTCCCTAAAAAAAAATGGTATGGAGAGGAATTAATTCCTAGATTTCTTGATTCTACTGTATGCATCTAACCAAGTAAACTATCTCATCCATGAGACAATGACAAAATTAAGACTGATAATTAGTGTAGCTTACGATCATAACATAACTAGATACGAGCAGAACTGATAATTGACTACCTAGCCTATCATATTCGATTGTTTTTGCTGTTAATTTGAATAAATCTATAGTGATTGGTTTTCTATCCAAAGAAAATTTATACGTGAACAGTTGTTAAAAACACTAACATAATTAAACTTAAAAGAAAATTTAAAATTTAAGAATTCTTCTTTCTCCGTACATATATTCTGTTTTGTTTTATTAGGGGCCATTAAACTTGAGTTTTTCAATTGCTTTAGAATAGTGACTAATGGTCACAGACATTGGAGAAGCAGAATCCCTGATCTTGTATTGCTGTAATCTGTCTGTTGCTCTCTTCCCAGTGAAAACTAGCTAGATCTTCGTTCTCAGAAAAATTTTGGTCATCCAAGCTACAAGACAAACAGGTTAAGAGATGATCCCAACTTGAGTTAGTATTGTAGAACTGGTGAGAAGGGTGTCTTTGCTGCTTTAAGTGTCTTCACAATTGTACTTTTTATCTGCTTCTCTGACTCAAATCCCTCGTATAAAATACAAGGTCAAGAACCACTTCGCGATATGATATGTATGGGCCTCTGACTAGCTAGCTAGACCTTAAACAAGTCTACGAAGCTCATTAATTATCATACCTCTATAGCCTAAAAGAATGACCTTTTTCTTTTTCCATTTCTTTTCATCATTTGAGGGTTAAAAGATTATCTACGTGGATCCAAAAAATATTTTAATAATACGATTGAGATAATTACTTTTAAGAAATAAAAGAGTATTGTGTACGCCTTTTTAACGAAGGATAAGATATTATTATACATGAATTTACGATTTAAAAAAGATACAGGTGAGAGTGCTTCCATTACGCCAACTTACTTTAAAAAATAGAATGACTTTTGAACTATACAGTATAAAATTACAACAACCCAACTGAGAGTTAGCTGCTTCTTTTAGTTAATTATCTTTGTAGGGACTGTATTCTAATAATAGAAACCAATTAAATAAGGTTAGAGGGTGCTCCATTTGATGAACGTTTGCTTATACTAAAAGTTAAGATTGATTACTGCCATGAATGATGGGTTCTTTAAAGGTGATTAAAGTGGGGATTAGATCAAAGGAGGGAATTAATGATGTTACACGTGTAATTTACTAGTGGGGGAGAGAGTTAAAGTGAGATTGGGTGAAAAGGGACGTAACATGGGAAAGAATAGACAAGGCTGATGTGCATGGCAGTGCCCCCCACTGCTGCTTTGTCTGCCAGACCTCCACTGCTACATGTTCTGCCTCTCACCGACTCAACTCGCTTCCACCACCCCCCCTCTCTACCGCCCACTTCTGTCCTTATCTGATTTTACTTGTAATTAACCCTACGTCTTGTAGTTTCACAAAAAAAAAAAAAACCTACATCTTGTGTTTTCTTTTATCAGATCATCACAGAAGATTTAATCTTCCTTGCATGGCCATAATCCCACACCACTCATCAATCATGCATGATTAATGTTGCAAATGCATCGCGCATAATAAAAGACTTCTAAATCCTATATAATTTGTTATTAAATTTCTTTAAAATATATCTTTGAACTTATCTATAAAATTATATTTATCCCATTTAATGCATTAATATAATATTTTTATATCTTAAAAAATAATTTTTTTTATTTTAATTTGTGTCCTAAAGATATGTAAATTCTTTTAAAATTATCAATTGAGAGTCATATTATGTTCAAGAAATTAAAGATTAAATATTAAAATTATGTACACCTAAAATTCTAACTACTATCGGATCATTCATTCGAAAGAAATATATATATATATATATATATTATGTTAGAGCTAGTACATTCCCTATTGATGTTTTCAATTTCATCCATTGTTTATTTATTTATTTATTTATTTTGCAAAACCCATATTTTCTGTAGAAACTATTTTTCTCAAATTTGTTTGGTGGCTATTAAATTTCATGCTGTGCAGTTTGCAACAAATAAACAGAATAAACTGGAGGGAGTAGAATTAAACTGGATCACATACAAATTTCATGTCTGTGACCCACACGTCATGATCCATGCATATAACATTTTAACATAGATATCCACCGGACCAGTAATGTCTGAGTCTTCCGTCAGACCTAAATCAGAGCATATAGGTTCAACGTTACTAGATGAGATTTTTGAGTTTGAACGTTAACTTTCTTTTATTTTTTTAATTTTTTACCATTATATATGAACCTCATCTAATCAGTTTGAATTTTAACATTAACGGATAAAAAAAAAAAAAAAAAAAAAAAAAAAAAAAAAAATTTTTAAAAAAAAAAAAAACCTTAAAATACTGTTGTAGGCTAATGCTATCGTTTATCCATTTCACTTAAAATTTAAAATAAGAATACTTTCCATCATGGGTATCATTGTCAATATCTTACAATTATATTATATTACGAATTTTTTATTTTTTTTCTTTTTTATTTTTAACTATTACAATTTTTTATTCACTTGTGGATGAGTTGGAAGAATTTACCATTATATCAACTTGATACATCATTATGAATTGGAATATTATAAACAATATTTTCATCTTGTCATTATAAATATAAATATTGTAAATATTATTTTACGTGTTATAATTGTTCCATATGTTTTTTTTCTTGTTTTACTCAAACCTAAAATTTTATCAGGATAAACAAATGTATGTACCACTAAGCTACATTAATTAGACAGTACTTATAATTTTGTAGAGGAGAAAATTCCAATAAATAGCATCTAAAAAAGCTTAAGTTTGAAAAATAGTAATGAAAAACTGAATTAAGTATTCTTAACATTCCCACAAACTATAATTAATTTGTATAGTTTCGTAAACTATTTCCACAAACTATTTTTATTAACTATTGTTCCTATGCAAACTAAGAATAGTTCATGAGATTGCTAAAAAGCTTAATTCAGTTCCTCTAAGCTCCAAACTTGCTCTCTTTCCATTGTGTTGGAAAAAAAAAAGAAGAGCAAATTAAATTATAAAAATTAAATTAAGATGCCCCAATGGTTGATATATGACTCGTTTAACCAAATAAAAAATTATAAAAATTCAAATAAACCAAATTAAAATGTTTTTAAGAAATCATATTTCAATCATTTTAACTAAAAAAGAAATTGTGGATCTCCACCGTCCATTATGGACAATGAAGATCAATATACAATCAAAACCCACCCAAAAAAAAAAAAAGTCTTCTTCCTCCCATTGTCGTTAGATTATACACTGACTTCAAATATAGTCGTCAACCTCTTCTTCTTCTTCTTCCCCATTGCTGACCTCCTCTTCTTCTCCACATCTACCATTGCCAATAGACCTCCTTTTCTTCTTTGATGATGTAGATATCTTGACCTCAGTGATAGCTTGCTCCTCCGACTGCTTCACCTCCTTTAAGGTGTCCTTAATGCTATGACGGCATCCCTCTGGTCCATAAAGTTGCCAAGAGGTGTAAAGGCTAAGGAGGAGGAGATAACAACAAGGAGAAAGAATGACTTGAAGGTAGTGAGGCTGAGATGGAGAGTTTTTGAATGGTTATAGAAATTGAGAGGTTTAGGAGGCAAAGTTAGGGGACTTGGAATTTGGATTTTAGAGATTGGTGGAGTGGAGTGAGTAGTTTTGTATTGGAAGAGACCATGATCTAGTTTTCGAATTGCTTTTTTTTTTTTTTTTTTTTTGCCCTTTCTACAATTCTCTATGTATGTTTTTTGAGTGAAAATGGAGAAAACTTGAAAACCCAGATCTTCAACTATTCAAGATCTAGAATGAACCCAAACCTTCAACAGTTGAAGGTCTGGTTCACTTTTTTTTTTTTCCAACAATTGATGACTATTGATTCTTTGGGTTGATTGTTGATGATTTTTTGTTTATGGGGTTGAACTGGTGATGATTTTGAGTTTATTATTGATGATTTTGTTGATGATTATTTGGGCGTTAGATGGAAGAAAAATAAAAAATGAAGTTGTTGTTGTTGGGTTCCAATATCTGGAGATTGGGCAATGGAGATCTAATATGAAGATTAGATCTTCACCTTAATATTTAAAAATTTTTTGTTGGAATTTTTCATCTTTATTTTTTGTTATAATATTTTTTTAAAGAAAGTGATCTCACTGTCCGTCAAAAAAAGTGACCTCACCATCCATCGCTTGATGGACCGTGAAGATCACAACTTTTTTTTTAATTATATTTAAATTTTTCTTTTTCAATATAAATTCATTTTTTATTCTAGTTTTTAAATTTTATTTTAAAATTAAAAAAAAATAAGGTTAAAATACCTCAAATTTGTTACAATTAATTAACCATTGACTAACTTGCACAAACGACAGTCGGGCTTTTTGTAATAAATGTGTAAAGTTGACTCTATCTGAGAATAATTTGAACTGAATAATTAATTTATAATTTACTTTAAAAAATCCCTTTTATTTTGCATAAGTTATAATTGATTATTTTTATTGTATTCTATCTTGATCATTATAGCTACATACCCTAAAATCGAAACTTGAAACAGTGCTAAAATTACAATTTTTGTGCACTAATATTAAATTTTCACCAAAAGTACTAAAGACACTAAATTTCCTTCATCATCCTTCAATTGCCATGGTAAATAACTTATTGAGACTCGAGTGCAATTTTATATTCTTATGTTTCCAAGCAGTCGTGGCTCTCTCTATATATTCAGGTAGATCAGCTTGAGATTATCTACTTTATTTCCTTGTCCCTACTTAATTCTCTTTCTATTTCTCTCTCTCTCTCTCCCCCCTCTACTTCTCTCTAATTGTAGTGAATATATATATAAATTACCCCACTTTGTTTCTAGTGAGATCTGATCTCTCTCGTGTAGCTTTATTCATTCCGTTAGATCTGACTTCTAAAACCCAGATTATGTGTGTATACTTTCTATATTACAAACCTCTCTTTGATGAGTATCACAAGACCCCATCAACATCCCCTCCTCCTCTCTCCACCCCATGCATGAAACCAATCAATTGATCAGTATCTTTGCCTCTCAAAAAGGAAACTGAACAACACAACTACTCATTTTTCTTCTTTGGTTTGGTTTATTTATTTTTCTTAGTTTTACTTTCAGGCCGGTTTTCTCTTCTGCTGTATAGAAGGGAGGACTAATTTAATTTTTTCAGGTTATTATCTGCACCGCTTGGTCTCCACAGAGACAAACACCAATGATGTCCCCGGATAATATTCTGCCAACACCAGCAACCAAAGAAGATAACCAAAACCCAAGTAACCGAAAAGCAGCCTCAACAAGACCTCAAGAGCAAGTCCTCAAGTGCCCGAGATGTGACTCGCCCAATACCAAATTCTGCTACTACAACAATTATAGTCTCACGCAACCGAGGCATTTTTGCAAGACTTGTAGGAGGTACTGGACCAAGGGAGGCGCTTTGCGCAACGTTCCAATCGGTGGCGGTTGCCGCAAAAATAAGAAGATAAAGTCTTCTTCAAGGCTCTCCGGTGACTCAAAAGACTCCAGTTCGTCTTCGGAGATGGGTGGATTGAAGTTCTTTCATGGCCTCTCTCCAGCCATAGATTTTCAGCTTGGTGGGTTATCATTTCCTAGGCTGAATCCCTCACCATCTGGTATTTGTAGCCAGTTTTCTTCGCTTGGAGATAGTGCAAGTCCTTCTTGTTTCAGTCTTGATCCAGCTGGTAGCTCTAGTAACACGTTTATGGGGCTCAATTATCCACTTTCTTCTGTTAATAACGGCTTCAATGGTGCAATACAAGAAATGGGTTCATTGAATGTTAACAGTAGTCTCGCATCTTCAATCGAGTCTCTGAGTTCTATAAACCAAGATTTGCACTGGAGGTTGCAGCAGCAAAGACTGGCTATGCTTTTTGGTGGAGAGAATCAAAAGGAAACCACTGTTTCTTCAGTTCCTCTTGAGAGCCAAACACAGACACAGACACAGAAACCACAACCCATTTTGTTTCAGAACCTGGACATATCAAAGCCAGAGGTTGGTCCTGCCGGGAACTCAAGAAAAGAGAGTGCAAGTGGTGAGACTACAACCGAGTGGTTCTTTGGGAATTCTTATGCACCAGTCACTACTGCCACTCCAACAAATAGCAGTGGAAACGCCGGCAACGATAGCACAAACAATTGGAATGGCGTCCAAGCTTGGAGTGATTTGCATCAATATAGTGCTTTACCCTAGAAGTACTACAGCATCAAGAGGTAGCAACTGTGATAGAATATCATCCAAAACCTATTTTAGGTATATGTTTGTTCTTGTTTTATTAATTGATTGCGGATCAACAATATGTATAAGTTTGAAAAAAAAAAACACAAGATAATGTTTTTGTCTTTATATTTTGCTTAGTAAGATGTTGAACATTAGTAGTCTTAGTTGTTGATGCTTTTTATATTTTTGATGTCGATCATGGGGTGCTCTATTTGTTTACATTTATTTTGCATATTCCCTCAAAAATGCAGGACCAGCAACATTATTATTGTTTATGGTAGTGATACAAGGCTGGTTATAGATCATGAAGGTGATCTAAGCAAAGAAGTGGAGTTTGATACTTGATGAACCTTTGAAACTGTCTCCGTCTCCCTTTTTCTCTCAAAATGTGTGCGGCACTACTTGTTTCAATATCAAACAGAAAGGATTGTAAATTAGCATACATAATTACTTGTTGTTAGCGAGTCTGTGCTCCATCTAGCTCTCTCAAGTCTCAACTTTCTAATGCAGTTAAACTTCGATGCATGAATATAATATTTTATTTTGATCTTGTCAATCTCTTTGTTGGGATCCGTAATGGGATTTTTGGATTGTTAGTAAATGAACTTAATGGCATATCTTTGATTTGTTTTATGTTTAGCCAGCATCCAAAACTCTCGCTGTCTTCGTGTCTTTTCTCTCTCTACATGTATCAGGTAACTGAGTCTCAGGCTCTCAGCTCTCAGCTACTGAACAATGTCACCATGTATATGAAACACAACTGAACTAGTAGCTGGGTGTAGCCTTTAATGCTTAATAGGCCTGCACTGCACTGTTTAGCCTCTCTCTCTCTCTCTCTCTCTCTCTCTCTCGCTCTTTTTCTGACTCTGCCTAGGGCTCTTCATAATAATTAGTTGCAGTGGGGTGTGATTTGGTGGTGTCTGAAAAAGTGGTGGTTTGAAAGTGTATTGAACGAAAGACTGTCAACATTTGAATGAATGAGTGAGAGAGAGAGAGAGAGAGATGGAATCTAATGGCTTAGGGTTCTTTGTTTTGTCTTGCAAAATTGTATTTTGTCTAGCTTTTTAGGGTCTTGGGGAGTGAGCCCCTCCGTGCTAATTGCTATTCACTATTCAGTATCACACTGTGATTCTCTCTGGTTGTGACCAGTGAGAGAGAAAGAGAGAAACACTCTGCTTTTTCTAATTCACAGCCTTTTCTCATCTTTTAAGTCATTACTTTGTGAAACAAAAGGGTCCCCCAATCTTGAAAACGATTAGCATAACCTTTCTTTTACTTCATTTGAAGATAAGTGAAGTTATTAATCCCACTCCTTGAAATTAAACTTGTTCAATTAACACCATCAAATACTCAAGCCATGTATGTCCAACAGCTTAAATACAAACTCTCTATAAGGACACAGCATATGGGGTCTCATCTAACTAAGTAAATAGCTTTTGTTTCTTCCATTCAAATTCATGTTATTATATTTCAGGTTTCATGTGTCAATGGAAGTTCTGGGGTACAACAACGGTTTATAACTACTTGTCCTGGTGTAAGAGATAGAAGTATATAAATCCCACTTTATCTGTTCAAGCTTTAATAGTTGCTATACTATTGCCATACAGCCTGGAAAAAGCCCCCAGCCAGCTCCTTTTTTTCACCTCTTGTTTGGCCTACACAAATATATATGATCACCGCAGAAAGATGACATTCCACAGTAAAGCATTTAATATATGTGTTATATGGTGCAACATTCTACTGGCTTGTATCATAACTGTTTTGCCCTCTCTATATACTCTTTGCCTTCCTTGGTCCCCCCCACCCCATCTTTAAATACCTTGTTTTCCTCCCTTTTTCCCCTCCTCTCTCTCTCTCGAATATGTACAATTTCACTTATAAAGTTGCATACAGACACCCCTCAAAAGCTTTGTCAACCATTTTATATTCATTTTTTAACCTTCAAATTTATACGTACGTACTTGGTCACTTATAAATAAACTAAAGGTCCTCTTAAAATTATAAAAATTAATTCTTAATTAGTACATAAATATAAGTTTTATGTGGAAAAAATATCATTAAATCTGTCACATAATAACTCACATGTTAACATAATATATATTAGAGCAAGCATGAAATCATGAGGAACATGATCATGATGATCGTTGGCATCTTCCGAGAAAAAGCAAGTGAAAGAGAAAGAGCGAGAGAGTAGGTTTGGCTGAAGAAGGGGAACTGAAGCCATGAAGTAGCGTGATTAACGTGAAGGAGTCAGTGGGAGATAAACTTTTGTTAAGACTACTTGTGTCAACTGTCATTTACCTGCGAGAAGCTCATGACATATAATGGCAATTTTATGCTGCTTCGCACATTATCACCTACCTACCCCTACACCCCAGTCAAAGCCACTTTGTCCGAAGCTTCAAGATGGTTGTTATCGGATGGTTGATGTTGTCCAATGAAATTTGGAGCATGAAATTAATCAATAAATCAATGGCTGTGTGACAAGAGTAAAAGTGTGAAGAGGAATCTCTGTTTCGAAAGGGTTAAGTGGCAAGCAAGTAATCAAACGTGTCATCATCACATAATAACGTTTGAATCTGAACTAGATTTGTTTTGTTTTGTTGTGTTGTGTAGAGATTACGTGATCCACTTGAACGAGAAAAATGTTCGCTATCTCATCACTCTTTTTGGCCTCTTCTAAACTTGGGGTTCAAACAAACCATCTCCCTGCACCTTCCACCAAGCCGCCCCATTTCTTTTCTTTTTGAGTTATCATCGTTTTACACCCTAAAATTGAAAGTAATATTAAACTATCACTGATATTAAAAATAATAATTAAAACGTTTAACCATTAAATAACATAATAATTCTATAAATAAACTAATAAATCGGTCAATTTGAAAAGTAAAATAGTGATTACACATTAGATCATATAAATTTATTCCCTTCCTAGAAGATTGTATAATATATTTAAATATTAAATAAATTAAAATAATGATTCAACAAATCAGAAAGGGACACATGTAACCCTCAAAACTACACCCACCACCTAAGCCTCATCCCATCACTCTCCCTAGCATCTTTCTCCGTCATCTCTCCTCAATATCATCGCCATCGTCACCCATCGGATGCGGTTCCTCCACCAGCTCGTCTTCTTCTCTTCCTCATTCTCCACCAGCTCCGTTGGATATGACTGTGTCGTCCCCTACGGGATGACTGCAAGGGGGTGTTCATCTCCTGTACTTACACTTTCGGATCGAAGTTGAAACCCAACATCCCGACTTGCATCTAACGAGCTTAAGGAGCTCAAGCAGTGGAGGGTGTTTGTTGGATTCGCTAACGACGAGCTTCTGGTGTTGGCGTCAAATGCGGTGCTAATGGATGGCGCCAGCTTGCTTGCAAGAGTTGGCAATGGCGATCAGTTGGTGTTGATGGCAGTGAAAGGGTAGTGGCAAGAGTTAAGCAATCTGGTTTAACCCAAATATATTTTTTTTGTTAATTTTTTTAAAATATTATTATCAATTAAAATTCATAATTTTTAAATTAATGTATAAAATTCATAAGAAGATCTTGATGCAATCTGGATGCTGATTTGCTGTGTTGGGTGTTTAATTTTTGTGTTAAGTTTAAATCTTATCATTATTCTAAAATATAAAATTTGGGTTTTTTTTTCGAATTTAATTCACTATTGAAAAAAGAATAATAATAACTCACTTTTGTGATTGGTTGAATTGTGTTAAATTAAACTTTTAATTGGTATTGCAATTTAAAATGTCAAAATTGCTCTTAATTGTTGAAATAGTTACTTTATTGATTATTGTCTTGTCACTAAATTAAAAAAGTTAAGAACAATTTAAAATTATTCTTAAAAAATTTATAAATCAAACTAATTAATTATTAATGAATTAAATATTTTTAAAAAGTACATTAATTAATCACCAATTTACTCTAGAGTGTAACATTTTTCTAAGTTTATTTATTTACTTATAGTAGGGATTTGAATTTTAAAGCCATCATTTCTTTTTTTAAATATGATTGTAAATTCATGATTTAGAGAAAGGAGCTAAGTGACTCGAACTCACAACTTATAAAGTGTAAGTATAAGGGCTATATCAATGGACCAATCTATCTTCTCAATCTAACTTTTTAAGTTCAATTAAAGGTACAATTTAATATCAACCATTATTAATTTTGCTAAAAATCTTTTTTTTTTTTTTTTCACTATGGAAAGGAATTATGATGAAATTTTGAATAATTGTCAATGCAACTGCTTAGATAAATTGACAAATTCAATTCAGTCGATAAAATTAATATTAATTCATATTTTGTAAGATTTTGACATAGCGTACAATTTAAATTTCTTAAGACTCTACAAAATAAACAATAATAAGGTTATTAATTAAAATCTTACTTCCTCATTACCATCTGTAATTTCATGTTACAAATTATTCTACCCACTTCAAAATTTGTTTATGATTGTATATCATTCTTATCGGAACTAATCAAAATCTTAAAATACGAGGAAAAAAAAATGGAAAAGGAGACCTTTTACTGTTTGTGAATGCAAAAGAAGAAGAGTATAAAATTGGGTCCTAAAAAAATGGTTTGTATGTTTTAAAAATTTCTTTTTTGTCAATCATAGTAATTCTAATTCAAGCAATTAAAGTTGTCAATAGTAAAAACAAATTTGAAAAAAAAAATTATAAAATGATATTTATTGAATCGTTAATAGCATTACCCTAACATACTTTAGCCTACATTTA
The DNA here is from genome assembly GCA_019925255.1 of Litchi chinensis. NCBI lineage: Eukaryota > Viridiplantae > Streptophyta > Magnoliopsida > Sapindales > Sapindaceae > Litchi > Litchi chinensis. The sequence goes on from CM034471.1 coordinate 9,355,580, forward strand.
ACTTGTTCAGCGAACCAAGTGCCCAAAAACATAAGAATCCATCAATTACGGGCCCAAGCCAAGAAGAGCCTAGATTTCGTTAATTTACTGCGAGCCCAAAAGTCACTTTTGAGTGGGACCCACATATATATAAATCACCTTTTGTGCACGTGGCGTATACAAACACTTGACAAAATATATATATATATATATATATGTGATTGCATTTTAAAATGTGCAATTATAATATATTATACGTGATTATAATTAAATATGTATAATTATATTTACTGATTGTAATCGTATATATTTAGTTATAATCACATGTAATAAATTATAATTATACATTTTATAATGCAATCATGTATTTTTTTGTCAAGTGTATATATACCTCGAATGTATATCAAAATGTGTCATATATATATATATATATATATATATTATTTCTACCATAAATGTCTAAAAATTTTAAAAAGTTAGGACGAATTAATTAAATACATTCATTTTATTCTCTCTTCGAAAACAAATTCTCTCTTCTATTTAATTCAAACGTAATAGATAAATTTAATTGGTTCATCTTAACCTTTTAAAGTTAGGAAACAATTATCATATAAGTTCTATATACATATAGAACTTACGTGATCAGTGTCCTCTGACTTTAAAAAGTTTGGACAAACTGATTAAATTCATTTATTACATTCTTTCTCCTAAAATAAATTTTTCTCTCCTATTCAATTTAAATACAATGGATGAATTTGATTAATTCGTCCCAACTTTTTAAAATTAAGAGACACTAATCATAAGACTCATGTATATGCATATATATAGTCTTTTATTACTAATTTTCATAATATCAATTTAACATTGTGAGTAATTGGACACATTGATTATCTTTATAATTAATACTTAGTATTAGTTATTTCTATATAATCAATGACTCGCAATGTTAGAATTAATATTATTAAAATCGGTTCATCCTTATAGTATACAGACTATATATTATGATTCATAATGTTGAAACTAATACTATTAAAATAAATCTATCCTTATAGTTATATAGTCATTATATATATAGTGATTGTATTATCAGTGTCTTATGATTTTAAAAAGTTATGATAGATAAATTAAATTCATTCTTTGCATTTGAATTAAATAAGAGAGATAATTTGATTTAAGAGGAAGAATGCAATAGATGAACTTGATTGATTCGTCCTAACTTTTTAAAATTAGAAAGTATTGATGGTAGAATTACTTTATATATATAAGTAACTTTTATGGTCAGTGTTTTCTAACTTTTTAAAGTTAGGACGAACAAATCAAATTCATTCATTACATTTAAATTAAATAGGAGAAAAAAAATTTTAAAAAGAAGAATGCAATAGATGAATTTGATTGATTCATCCTAACTTTTTAAAATTATAAAGTATTGATGATAGAATTATTATATATATAATTTTTATAGTCAGTATCTCCTAACTTTTAAAGTTATGACAAATTAATCAAATTCATTAATTGTTTTTTCACTCCTAAAACAAATTTTCTCATATTCAATTCATATGTAATGGATGAATTTGACTGATTCGTCTTAATTTTTAAAAATTATGAGGTACTGACTATAGAAGTTTTATGTGTGTGTGCGTGTGTATATATATATATATATATATATATATTACACTCTAAAAGCCAAAATTAGTAATTTTCCTTTATATATATATATATATATATATTACACTCTAAAAGCCAAAATTAGTAATTTTCCTTTTCTTTTTCTTTTTTTTTTTTTAAAAAAAAACATTATAACATTTTTCCTACGTGAAATTATTAAAATGGTTAGGATAATTGCAAGCACATCATATATATATATATATATATATTGTATTAATGCAATATTTAATAGTATGAGTATTTAATAAAAGAAATGAGATATTTGTTAATAAGTGGGATATGTATACAAGCAAGAACTTTACAAAACCTTTTGAACTAGTGTAAATGTAGTCACTAAATTTTTTTAACTCATTTTATTAAACTTTGCCAATTGATGTCAAGTGTGTTTAGTAACTAGTAATAGAAATGAAAAACGAAAGGAAAGCTATAGTTATAAGCATGGTTTAGTGGTAATCACACCTCAACCAATATAAAGGTTCCAAATCAAATCTTCCTCCCAAGTTAAGAAAACAAAATTAAAATAAAATAAAAAAAAAAAAAAAAAAAAAAAAGGGAAAAAAAAAAAAAATCAATTACAAATAAATTACCAGATTACATATGAAATTATTAATTGATTACAAAAGCACTCCATTAAAATATAATGTGACATTATTAATTGCGGGAATTAAATTTTGTATCTTGATTTATGTTTGAGGTCCACATAGCTTGATTTAAAAAAATTCTAGTAAATATTGGATTCCATGTAAAAAAATAAATAAATTCCTTCTCAAATTCATAATTATAAATATACTCATTCTTAATTTTGTGCGACCATTCTTAATTGACTTTTACTTTTTAAGGAAATATTCATAATATTTTTTCAAGTCTGATATTGATCAAGTTAAGAATCTATCAAAACTTGATGTGATCAACCATTACTACTAACACGATTCAAATAAAAACTAGGATATAATGAGAAATAGGTCTCCAGTTTCCTCACACTTCGTGATTTTACAAATGAAAGTGTGGACTGAAATCCTATCATCAAAGGAAAGAGGAAGTGCATTAACTCCTTAAGCTATAAATAAATATACATTCTTAATTGTGTTAAATTTTACGGTATTTAATTTCTTTCTATTTATTATTTGAATAATACGTCGAGCGGAGTGCCTCCATTTTTTGGAGGGGGGAGGCTCATGAGACTAGATCCTTCCAAATCTAATTTTCATTAATCAAGAAGTTTCATTTTGTATACTGTACCTTTATTATTATATCATTTTACTTAGGGGGTTTCATTAATCAGTGACATCTTAATGCCATTAAGCCATTACTGAGGGGTGTTAGAAATATTAGAAGTGTTTGAAACAAGAAATCCCATATTGGGCTAAGAAATTGGGCTTGTCTAAGTTTGGGCTTTGGAGTTGACTTGAGCCCAAGTCCATTTATTTATTTGTTAAAGTGTTTGTTTTAAACTTGAATTTAAATTTAATTTAAATTTGATTTTAAAACAAAATGAAAGGAAGCATCGTTCTTTTAAGAACAGACATATCTCTTCAAAATGTCTCTTCTTAGTCTATAAATACAGAATTGATGTTAGAGTTTAAGATAGAAAAAAAAATTCTACAACAAAATCTAAATTCTTTTGTTCATATCATACATCCAAAACTGGGGGAAAAAAAAAAGTTTTCAGAGTTCGCTTGGCTTCTGTATCATCTGCTTTGATACAGAAGAACGATAGTTGTATCCTGGGGCAGACTCCATTGGTCCTTCAAGCAGTGAAAAGGGAGAAATTTCTGTCTAAGGACATTGCAATCCTGCAAGCCTCTATCATTCAAATTCAAGTAAGTTCTTTCTTGTATATTATTGTTTGTTTTTATCTATATACAGCCGTGTGTGGTTATTATCTCATTCTACAAATTCTCTTCTATTTTCTTTTAATCACCACTGTTCTATTGTTCTAACAATCTTAGATAGAAAACCTCATTGTTTATTATATGTTTCTTTGTTGTTTGCGTCACATTGATCTAATATACAATAAAATCAGTGGTGTTTGATTAATATAGTATTCAATATATTGCTTTGTATACGACTGCTATGGATATATATATATATATATATTGAAGTTGCTTATTCAAGTTTTGACTTTTATAGATAAAATATAATATATATATATATATTGTTGTAGTGGGTTTTAGTTTGTATATATATAGTTGCTGCTGTGTATTCGAATTTATGTATATATATAATAAATTGTTGCTGTAAAATTTGGTTTTGTTATTGCCGCAACTTGATTTTGTTTTAAAAGTTGTTATTTGTCATTTGTTACACTCATAATCTTTGTTAATTAGTGTTCTAAACATTTGAAACGGAAAGTATATTTGCTTTGTTGTGAACACTATGACATCACAACAACCAGTGAGTAATGTCTCCAAGGATTGCTTGCCAGAAAAATTCAAAGGCCTAGACTTCAAGAGATGGCAGCAGAAAATGCTCTTCTATTTAACAACCATGAATCTAGCACACATTGTGAATGAGGAGGTTCCAAAAATGGATGAAAATCCAATGACAAAGGAGACTATGTTAACCATAGAAGCTTGGAAAGAATCTAATTTTTTGTGCAGAAATTATATTCTTAACAAGCTTGATGACTCCTTGTATAACATCTATTCCCCTTTCAAAACAACCAAGGATGTGTGGGATTCACTTGAGAAGAAATACAAAATCGAAGATGTAGGAGCAAAGAAGTTTTTCATCGGAAAATTTCTCAAGTATAACATGGTTGATTCCAAAACTGTCATCAAACAAGTTGAAGAAATTCAAGTTCTTATCCATGAGTTATTGGCAGAAGGTTGTGCTATCAATGAAAATTTTCAAGTAGGAGCAATTATAGAGAAATTGCCTCCTTCTTGGAATGATTTTAAAATATATTTGAAGCACAAGCGTCGAGAGATTACAATGGAGGACTTGATTTTGAGGCTTAGGGTTAAAAAAGACCATCAAAAGGGAGACAAGACTGCTGAAATACCAGAAGTTGAAGCAAAGGCTAATGTTGTTGAAGGAACTTCTTCCAAACCAAAATTCCAGAAGAAGAAAGACAAAAAGGGTGCTAAGAAAGCCAATCCTCATGCTCCAAAAGGTCAGAATTTGAAGAAAATTAAAGAGAGTTGTTGGGTATGTGGAAAGCCGGGTCATAAAGCATAAGATTGTCGTCATCGTAAAGACAAGAATGATGCAAATTCTGCCAAAAACAATGAAGCCAATGTCACTAATATGGATGTGGATTTGGTTGCTGTAGTATCTGAAGTAAATATGGTCTCCAATGTAAAAGGTTGGTAGATCGATACAGGAGTTACAAGACACATATGTGGTGGTAAGAATTTGTTTTCATATTTCAAGCAAGTTGCTGTTGGGGAAAAGTTTTACATGGGCAACTCCTCCTTATCGATGGTTGAAGGAACAGGGACTGTCATGTTAAAATTTACCTCTGGAAAAGTTGTAACCCTTATGGATGTGCTTTATGTTCTTGAAATTAGGAAGAATTTGGTGTCGGGTCCTTTACTTAGCAAGAAAGGATTCAAACTTATATTCGAATCCGATAAATTTGTATTGACCAAGTCAGAAATGTATGTGGGTAAGGGTACTTGGCTGATGGAGTGTTCAAATTGAATATAATGGTTATTAATGCTATTAATAAAATAAATAATGCTTCAGTTTATACTGATTGTATGTTTGATATGTGGCATGCTAGATTAGAGCATATTAATAATAGGTCTATTTATAGAATGATAAACTTAGATTTGTTACCAAAGTTTGATATTGATTTAAAGTATAAATGTGAAATATGTTTTGAGACAAAGTTTTAAATCTATTCAAGAAAGATCAAATGATTTACTCGGTTTAATTCATAGTGATTTTTGTGATTTTAAGTCCATACCAACAAGAGGTGAAAAAAATTATTTCATCACTTTTATAGATGATTGTAGTAAATATTGTTATATATACTTGATTCACAATAAAGATGAAGCCTTGAATTTGTTTAAGACATATAAAGCAAAAGTAGAAAATCAAGTAAACAAGAAAATAAAAATAATAAGAACTGATAAAGATGGTGAATATGAGTCCACCACTTTTGCTGAATTTTGTGCAACAAATGGAATTATTCATCAAACTACTGCTCCATATACTCCATAACAAAATGGAGTAGCGGAGAGAAAGAATAGAATTTTGAAAAATATGATAAATTCCATGCTAATCAGTTCAGGATTTCCACATAGTTTATGGAGAGAGACACTACTTACTGTAAATCACATATTGAATAGAATTCCATTTAAGAAGACTAATAAGTCTCCTTATGAAATTTGGAAATGACGTTTGTCAACTTATAAAACCCTAAAAGTGTGGGGTTGCCTAGCTAAGGTTCAAATACCTTTGCCTAAAAGAACAAAACTTGGACCAAAAAATGTTGATTGTGTGTTTATTGGTTTTGCTAGAAATAGTGCGGCTTATAGATTTCTAATTATTAAATCTGAGATTACTGATATACATGTAAATATTATTATAGAGTATGTGGATGCTGAATTTTTTGAAGGGATTTTTCCTTACGAAGAAGAAAAATCCAGTTCATTTAATAAAAGACTACGTAAAGAAAGTCTAGATGAACCTTCCACTTTTGTAGGAATTCAAGAAAAGATCTTCGAACCAAGAAAAGGAAAGAGGATTAAAACTCCAAAGAACTTTGGACCAGACTTTATCAACTTATTGACAGAAGCAGAACCACAAACATATAGATAAGTGATGTCTTCACCAGAAGCTCATTTATGGAAGGAAGCAATTAATAGTGAAGTTGAATTCATTTTACAGAACCATACATGGGAATTAGTTGATTTATCACCTGGAAATAAACCAATAGGTTATAAATGAATTTTTAAAAGAAAGCTTAAAGCCGATGGAACTATTGATAAATATAAGGCACGTTTGGTTGCTAAAGGTTATCGGCAAAAAGAAGGGTTGGATTATTTCGACACTTATTCTCCAGTATCAAGGATAACATCAATTAGAATGATAATTTCTATAGCTGCCTTGTATAATATGGATATACATCAAATGAATATAAAGACAACATTTTTTAATGGGGATTTAGATGAAGAAATATATATAGAACAACCAGAAGGTTTTGTGGTCAAAGGTCAAGAAAATAAAATATGTAGGCTTGTAAAGTCTTTATACGGACTCAAGCAAACGCCAAAACAATGACATAAAAAAATTGATCATACAATGCTAACATAAGGATTTAAAATAAATGAATGTGACAAGTGTGTTTACATCAAGAATATGAAAGATTCTTGTGTATTGGTATGCTTGTATGTAGATGACATGTTAATAATGAGTACTAGTAAGGATGTTATAAATTCAACGAAAAAGATGTTGAATTCGAAATTTGACATGAAAGACTTAGGTTAAGCTGATGTCATTTTAGGAATTCAAATCAAAAGAAATAATGATGGTTATATCCTTATGCAAACTCATTATGTGGAAAAAATATTGAGAATGTTTAAATAGTTTGATTGTAAATCTGTTGTGACTCATTTTGATGCAAATTGCAAATTAACGAAAAATACTGTAAATGTAATTTCTCAATTGGAATATTCATAGATTATTGGCAGTTTAATGTATTTAATGAATTCTACTAGACCTGATATTGCTTATGCAGTAAGCAGACTTAGTAGATATACAAGCAGTCATAGGCGTGATCATTGGGAAGCACCGATCAGAGTATTAAGGTATTTAAAATATACCTTAGATTAGGGATTGCATTATACAACATATCCACCAGTTCTAGAAGGATATAGTGATGCCAACTGGATTTCTAACAGCGTAGAATCCAAATCAACTAGCGGATATATATTTACATTAGAAGGAGCAGCAGTCTCTTGGAAATCCTCTAAGTAGACGTGTATAGCACGATCTACTATGGAATCAGAATTTATAATGCTGGATAAAGCTACTGAGGAAGCAGAATGGTTAAGAAATTTTCTTAAGGATATTCCAGTCTAGCCTAAACCTGTGATAGCAATATGTATGCATTGTGATAGCATGACAGCTCAAGCAAGGACAAAGAATAGTGTATACAATGGCAAGTCAAGACATATCAGGCGCAGACATAATACAATTAAACAGTTGCTTTCTAATGGAATAATTTCCATTCATTATGTGAAGTCAAAGGAAAAATTAACAGACCCTTTGACAAAAGGCCTACCGAGAGAGCAAGTAAAGTTTACATCAAGGGGAATAGGTTTAAAGTCAATCAATGAGTTGAATCCGGCGGAAACCTAACCTAGCAGATTGGAGGTCCCATGGTCTAGGTTCAATAGGCAAATGGGTTAGATAAGACTCAGATAGAAAAAACAAATAAATCAACTCATTCTTATGATGGATAATGTGTTTTGTAAAAGTAGAATATTAAGGAAATGTTTTGTATTTAATGACATTGATATTAAATATATCTATAAATGTCACCTATATGATAGTAAATATGGGGTCGCATTTATGAGAATGAATATGGCTAAATTCTCTAGAGCTATCATGAATACCAGGACCTGTTCAGGACCAAAAAGAACAAAACTGCATGAACTATTGAATACAGCCAGTGTTGTAAAAGAGACTTATTCTTTCGATTTGCTATAAGAGTGAACAATTCAAAATCTTTATATCCACTGTGCCACTAAGTGAATTCGATACGATCTCATTAGGGTAAGTTCAAGTCCAAAAGACACTTTTCCTGATATACGACACTTGCATTACTCTCTAGGGCATATGCATATCATACTCATTAAAATTGTATTTATTTAAAGACTGAGATTTTTGTTTCAAATGTGGAGTATTGTTAGAAATATAAGAAGTATTTGAAACAAGAAATCCCACATTGGGCTAAGAAGTTAGGCTTGTCTAAGTTTGGGCTTTGAAATTGACTTGAGCCCAAGTCCATTTATTTGTCTGTTAAAGTGTTTGTTTTAAATTTGAATTTAAATTTGATTTTGAAACAAATTGAAAGGAAGCATCATTCTTTTAAGAACAGACATATTTCTTCAAAATGTCTCTTCTTAGTTTATAAATACAGAATTGATTTTAGAGTTTAAGATAGAAAAAAAAAATTCTACAACAAAATCTAAATTCTTTTGTTCATATCATACATCCAGAACTGGGGGAAAAAAAAAAGTTTCAGAGTTCGCTTGACTTCTGTATCATTTGCTTTGATACAGAGGAATGATAGTTGTATCTTGAGGTAGACTCCATTGGTCCTTCAAGTAGTGAAAAAGGGAGAAATTTCTGTCTAAGGACATTGCAATCCTGCAAGCCTCTATCATTCAAATTCAAGTTAGTTTTTTCTTGTATATTATTGTTTGTTTTTATCTATATACAGCCGTGTGTGGTTATTATCTCATTCTACAAATTCTCTTCTATTTTCTTTTAATCACCACTGTTCAATTGTTCTAACAAGGGGTACTAGTATATTTTACCCATATTTTAACATATTACAAATAGTGAAGATTCCATTCATAAAACTATTACTGAATCTAATTCGATAGTAGAGCATTCATTCAGTTTGATCATATCTCATATTCAAGTAACCGAAGCGCATATAATATTAAAAAAAAAAAAAATCATTTTAAAACACATGAAGGTAACTTCAATCATTGAGAGGCAGAAATTTAATGGTCCAATTATATCATAAATTTCATAGGACTTCTGATTAAGCTTACCAAAAGAATACCAAATTCTTTCTTTCTACAAGATGTTAGCCACATAAAATTAATGCAATAAGATTTCATTCCTCAGCTGGTGTCTAAATAAATAATTTTACCTTTTCACACTTGATACACAAGAATACTATCTAGAGAACATATGTTTTACACAAACTGAAAAGAAGAAACAAAGTAGATAGGCAAACAACAAGCGGTCAATTTGAGTTAAATTGATTTCAGTACTCTATCTGGACCAAATCTTTTTCTTGTTATCCCTTTCCTTGATTCCTTGAACCTGATCTCTACTAATTCTCCTGGTAGTTGAGGGCCCTTGAATAGTGGTGACTGGTTTTGTTGTTCTAATCACCCTTGCAACTTTAGGTGGGTCAGATCTCCTTTTCTTGTTGTTATCATACAAAGAAGCTGATACATTGTTAGAATTCTCTGTTTCTCCACTTCTGGACTCTCTTTTCTTTCTTGTATGATGAAGGTAATCTTTTCCTTTTGGCAGTACAGAGCCTTGACTCATTGGCCGGTTAATTGAGTTCGAACTCCTCAGTATACGAAGAGCGATATCACTCATGACTTCATCGTCTTTTTTAAAGGTTTTACCTTCATTAGGTGTGGCCGCCCTTATCAGATCCGCGAAATCATGAGACAATCTGCACTGCAACTGTTGTTCTTGCTCCCTCAACTTGTCCTCAAGCTCCTTAATCTGCTACATTTCAAATGTTTTAGTGCACCTCTTGAGTCAGAAAACAAGCTGAAGGCATTTCACTCATGTTCTTTATACTAATAATTAACTAAATATAACTTACAACTTGTTCCAGAAAGTTTTTTATAACTAAACTTCGTAGCAGAGTGGTGTTATACAAACACATGATCATCTAAAAATGTGAAGCTCAGAGGACTGACTAATCACCATTGTATTTAATGAGAATGTCTACAAGTAAAGGCTTCCAAAAAGGAGCTATAAGTAATAACCTTTTGGCAAAGCGCGAATGATTCTGAGTTCTGCTGTTCCTGCTCTTTCAATTTTCTCTCAAGCTCCATAATCTGGAAAAGGAATGGTAGGTAAAAGATGTTGAGACCATTAGTTATTCAATAATTCCTATTTGTTTAACAAGATCAATTTGCATTGCAGAATAAGTCTCAAAAAAACCTTTTGTTGAAGGATAAGAGCATGTGACTCAGACTCTTGTACTTGCTCTTTCAGCTTATTCTCAAGATCTTTAACCTGTTCGTTATCAAAGAGTAGTTAACTTCAAATTGTTATAAAAAAACAATGCAATTTGCCAGACAAAAGTTAAAGTGAACTTCAGAAGCTCAACAAAGTCTTTTAATTAGGCACAAATCACAGCATGAGAAGTCAACCTTAAATAACACAATAACCAAGAAATTGAGTGGGATCAACAAAACATTGAAAAATTAAAAAAAAAAATTCAAAAAAACAAAACAACTTTTATTGAAAACCAAAAAAATTAAGGTTTTCAAGTTTGATGAAGAACCTTCTGTTGGAAAGTTGCAGACTCTGATTGCTGTCGGTCTTTAAGCTTGGTCTCTAGTTCTTTGACCTACAGCAGAATAAAGATTCTGATTAAACAACAGGAAAGAAGCAATGTATCAATTGAAGTTCGAGTAAAAAGCAACCTTTATTTGGAGACCACTGCAAAGTTCTTCTCTGCCCTTCAATCTATCCGAAAGTTGCGAGACTTGCTTCTCAGATTGGCTGTGCAAATTTGACTTCAAAACAAGTTGGCTTTCAAGATCTTTAATCTTTTCTTGCTGGTTTTTGTAAATTTGGTCCTTGCCTCTGGCCTTGCCCTCCAGGTTCTGTAGCGTTTCTTCTAGCTTTCTATAAGATTCATCTTTGAATCTGGATTCCTGTCTTGCCTTTTCAAGCTTTACCGAAAAATAAATTGTACGATCAATTATTTGAATTATTCAAAGAAAAAAGATTGTCAATATAGAGAAAGAAATTGTATCATCAATGAGAAATCTAAGACCTACCATTACTTTCATCTTCTGAAGTTCAACTGTATCCATCTGCTTCTTTGCTGGACCTAACTCAATCCCTCGAACTCGAGCAGCAAAGTTTAATGAACTCAAAGTCTCACTCAAGTCCTGTTCTGAAGGGCTTATTTGCACAAACATCAAAGTTTTAGAGTCACCCCCTGTAACAAAAATGTATAAGTTATACTAACCCAGCCTGAAGTTAACTTCCAGAACAATCTAACAAACACAATTTGGGTGACATCTACCTAACGAATCTTGTAGTAAATGTGTCAACTTAGAGTTCCTGAAACCAAAAAAGACATCATTAAATTAAAATACAGGTTCTGACAGAGTGAGGCAAAGGTAAGCATGATTAAATGCCAACCTGTATGGAATGTGACTACTTTTAGTTGCTAAAGCATATATGACGTCTCCGAGCGCCGATAGTGATCTATTAATATTTTGAGCTTCTTTGAGTCGCTCGCCTTGCACATCAGTTCTTCCAAGTCTCTCGCTACCTGCCAAATCCACTAGCCAAAGCTTGCTCTTGGTGCACTCACCACTGATTAAGTTCTTTGCTTTTACCATTATACAAAGCATGCTGATTGAAACAGTGAAGGTGTTTATAGGTGATAAGAACTAAAGTCAAAAAGGTGGATTTGTTTATTTTCTGAGAAATGATGAAAAGGAATTCAATCCAGCAGCTTCATACCAGTGAGAGCGGCTACTATGCTCATTGACATTGTTCGATCCAACAGCTCTTGCATTGCTTCCGGCCTGAAGCACATTCCAGCCTTCCTTGATGTTACCAACCTTGGCTTCTATGATCCCCGGAACATGATGAGACCCTTCAGAAGATTGCTTTATTTCCAACCTAGACACACCCAGAAAGAAAAGTCAATACTCATTTCATTGTCAGACACTTATGAATCTGCTAGGCAAGTCGCCTTTTGACCTATGCTGAATTCAAACTGTTGACTAGAGTTGAGTTTTCCTAAGAGTATGCAGGCAATGAAAGAATTGGAGATCTTACTTCTTTGATGTTGGTGATGTAGCCAACAAGTCACGGATCTGCTCATTGTAGACTTCAAGCACACTCACAGATATGTTGTAAGTAACAGTTTCACTCCTTTCCTTCGCAATTTCAAACAATTGCTCAAGAGTCCTATAGTTTACTCCCCTGTCCTGCTCGGTACCCTCCATTGTAAATGTCTTTCCTGTCCCTGTTTGCCCATAAGCAAATATGCAAACATTGTAACCATCTAACACTGAAATCACCAGCGGTGAAGCATCCGCAAAGACATCAACTGTTAAGGCAAAACACTGGGTAAGTGCAAAATCCTTAAAATTTGGATGCTAACATTATATCAATGATTGATTGTAATATATAAATACCTTGATCATCTTTTGGTGTGTAAACACGATCATATTTGAAGATCTTTTTGGTGGAGCTGCTGGTCAGAATCCCAAGGTCTCCGTCTTTTGCTGCATCAAAGTCTACAACCGTTGCACTGCCAGCTGATATCTCCTCCTTATTTAATGGGCGACAACGGCAGAAAACCCTGATATTACCTGATATTTTGCACATGTACAAGTGATTCTGGGTCAAGATCCCCACATATATAAAACAGCACAAGTATCACTGAGTTACATTAGCCAGTAGAAAAATACATACCTTTTGTCTCCTGAATTTGGTTATGGAGCTCCTTTCTCTTAGCTTGCTCTGCACTGTACTTCATTTTGTAATCCTCACACTGTGCAACTGTAGAGTGAATCTAATGAGCGTATATAAAATAAAAAGTAATTCAAAACCAACACACTGACTGAGTTATTCAACCTACCCAATGCCTGAACACCAGTGACCATTTTATTCAACTCAGGTATTGAGTCAACACATTCATGTGCTTCACGACTGAGCTGCGAATGTTCTTCCTTCATAACCTGCTTGCACATCAGTTGTAATAATGCATGGTAAATAAACTTAGTTATGAACACAGAGAATCAGAATAACTTTAATATGCTACTCAAACTTTTATCACTTACCTTTATCTTTTCTTGTAAATCTTTGAGTGCAGCTATCCAATACTTTTTATCATGCTCATAGCTGCTGGTAATATTCCTCAAATTTTCAGCTTGTTTCCCCACAGTGTTATCTAACAAGCAAAAGGGAATAAAATCAGAAAGGTTCTGACATGAGAGACATATGTAAGCTAGATCCTTCTTGAACTTTAGGAATGTCCTAGACCTCCTAGTGATAATTCCTTCCTAGGGAGACCGGACTAAAATGATTTACACCATCTAAACAGAGAATGATATAAAGTTTATTACAGGAGTGAAACCTGATGTAAACTATCGATCAATTCTATTAAAGTCAATCTAAGATAGTAAAAAAGTTGAAAACCAAGAAAGCAACAAGCTTAAAGGATAAAAAAAATTCCAATTTCTGGCTCCATTCAATTAGGCAGATAACAAATATGTACTTTAATAATTACCTAATGTCCGCGTCTGGAAGGTTTTATTGTCAAGTTCCATTCTAACCTTCTCCAGCTGCTCATTTGCTGCAGTCAGTGACATCCACGCCTCATGGCATTCGTTTGTCTTGAGTTGACACTGCTTGGTGAGCTCTTGTATCTTGTTCTCGTACTTGTCTGTAGCTTTTACTCGCATAAGTTTCTTCTGCCAACCACGAAAACAAATACCAAATAAACAACAAGTTAAAAACATCCAAAGCTGTACTCTTCATTCAATTTCATCTAACCTGAGTTGAAGATACTTCTATCTCAGCAGCGCAATTGTTGCATTTAAGATATTCATGCGACAACCGAGGAACTGTAACCAATTTGCAGGTAGAACAACTTAAATATTCATAACATACTTCGGTTGGTTAGTAAATATAGATGAGGGTACAAAATAAAGACAACAGTACCCGACACCTCTGCTGCTCTCCTAATGCAGATTCCACTAACAGCTGGTGGGCTTCCATTAACTCCTTCAAATCTTATCACAATTACTCCATCCTCCTTTACAGAGGCCCTAGAGTCAACTAATTGCAATGGTTTATTTGCTCCAACAATGGAGAAAATATCAAAATCAGAGAGGACCTGCAAAATTGTCTCCAATGTCAGAACTTCTAAGTACGAAAGATAACAAAGGAAACAAATCAACTGCTGTTTGCAGAATTGACTTGCCTTCTCTTCCTGCAGAAACACGTTAAATACCCTCATTCCCTTAGGTCCATTCGTGTTTATGATCTCTGCAAAATGAAGATCAACCACATACTCCCCAGGAGGAAGATGGTCGAACTTATAACAAAAATTCCCAAATCTTCCCGATTGATAAATGAATGGATAATCTCCAGCCTCGCTTATATGTTCATTCGTTCGTAAAACAGTTCCTCCTTTGAAATACGTATCACCTAGAAATATTATTCTAGAATCTACTTCAACTGAGGCCTCCTCTCCCACATTTACAAACACTACATAATCATCTGCTCCAAATCACATTGCAATAAATTAAATTACAAGAGTATTCAAATAATTAAAAAGTTCATACTAAAATTGGGTTTCATATAATTTGATAACCAATTCAGACATGAAAAAAGTGAAAGAATAAACAAATAGCCCTAAATCGCCAAAAATGCAAGGGTTTTATAATTTATCGGTATCTAAAACAGAAATATTAAAGACCCCAAGATTTTGTATATATTTTTCTCTCTTAAAATTTTCTCAGTAATCAAACAAGTACAGATCTTTAATAAAAACTATATAACGCAGTAAAGACTAACCTGTGCAATTAGATCTTGTAAAACCACTTGGAATGAGTCTTGAATTAGAGTCACAAAGCATGGAATCAGCTAAAGAAGTAACTTCGCCCATCAAAGAAACGGTGTTTTCTTGATTTAAGTTGGCGTTTTTCTCCCACTCAAAAACCTTGTTTGAATCTAGGGTTTCTGGGACTAGGTGGAAAGTGTTTTCCGTTAAGGAAAAAAGACGGTTGGTTTTTGGGTGTTTGGAAACCAAGGAAATGTAGAGATTCGTGAAACGAGAGAGTGTTGGAGAAGAGGAAAAAGGCGTCAAGTTTCGGTATTTCGCTTCTGTGTCATGTGTTGGGCGGGTTGCCGATTTGGGAGAGACGTTCAAATTTGAATTCTAGACGACCGTTGGTACAATTTTAAGTACCGTTACACTTTTGAAGTCTACGGCGAATATAAGGATATAATATGAAATGTATCCACATAATAAACATTTTTTTCCAGTTTCGGCCTAATTGCCGTCAGTGAAATCTTTTTATCAGGCATTTGGCTGTCCGTTGCAGTGGCATTCAATCCATGCAGCTTTGTTCATTTCAATCAGACGTCTAAGGTTCAATTTGCATCCAATATTTTTGAGTTAAAAGATAATTTTTTCATGTGATGTAAGTCTTTTCTTTCGTTTTTAGGAGTTTTAATTTCATATCACACCTTAAAGACCTTGATTAAGAGTATTTTATAATTTATATGGTATGTAACTTGTGATATGTGTAATTAAAAAAAAAAAAAAATCTTATTATCAAAATTACATAAATCTATCTTACACATAATTTACTTTCCTCCATATTAATGATTTCCTAACTTTAAGAGTAAAATCTCCCAAAATATATTTGTTTACTTATTTTATAATTTATTTATTATTTTAAAATAAGTTATTAATACTTAAAATTAATAAATTAGAAAAAAATATTTTCAAATGATCATCATCAACGTCATCATTGATGGAAACTAATGGTAAGATTAATTGCCTGTTCTTCGCTTAGAAATTTAATGCTTTCATCTCTCCATTCACCACCCAAGCCAATAATTTATCCCTTTTATCATCCAAATTACTAAAACATCTTTGCCTAACTTTATCATTATCACAGTCACAAGACAAGACAAGCATCAAAGGAACATATGAAATAGTTGATTTTTTTTTAAAAAAAACAAAAGCTAAAAAGAGAGGAGCAATCTCTCTGGAGTTCCGTCAGAGGCATATTTGCCCCTCGCAAAGTAGATTGCTCCTCCACTTGGTCGACTCTATGAAGGAGCTCTGCATTTCCAAAATTTTTTGGTTTCCTCCAAAATTTGTTCTAGCCACTAGAAAATTGGAACTCCCCATTTTCCATTTTTTTTCCTTTTTTCTAATTAGATTTTTTCTATTTTCTTTTTCTATTTTTTTTTATAAAGTTAAATGATGGATTAGATCTCCTCATCCATTTTGATGAAGGAGATCAAATCGTCATCATCCATTTTCGCTAATTACTATAATTACGTTATTGAATCTAGTAAAAGAGAAATGGACAATTTTACCTCTAAGCCGTTATCTTTTAGGTTATATTTGATACGTGAAATTGAGATTGAAGATGAGAATGAGATTGAGAAGAGATTAGATTAAATTAAAAAATTATTGTCTCATCTTTGGTAAAATTTGAGATTAGATTTAAATATTTTGTTATATACTTAGAATTAATTTTAAAAAAATCTTAAAAAAAAAAGATATCTATTAGATTGGATCTTCACTGTCTTTAACATCATCAACAACCTAGTTTGACGACATCATCAACATCATCATCATCTCCCACTATCTTCAATAGCATCAACAAAATCGATATCATCATCTCCCATATCAATCGTTAAAAAAACAAAGGTCGTTTGGGTTCAGTGAACCTAGATGAATGAACCCAACTGAAGAATTTCACCTTATTGAAACCTAGATACTACTTATCTGGGTTTGATAGGAACCGAGATGATGTTCATCTAGGTTCTAATCGAACCCAGATGAAGAGATCGGTAACATCAAACTCATTAAAAAAATGAAGAGAAGGAAAAGAGGAAAATGGTGAGAGAAAGATGGCGATAGGCTAGGCAGAGAGGAAGACAGTGACAGGCTAAAGGAAGAAGGTTGACAGACGAAGAGGAAGACAAGACAAGAGAACAGGGGCGGACCTACCTTAGGGCTAGAGGGGGCACGTGCCCCCCTTGAAATTTTTAAAAAATCGATTTAGTTAATAATATGAATTGTTAAATATTTGAATATATATATATTATATATTATATATTATATATATAATTTGAAATAGACAAAGACAATAACATCAGAACAGCGCTGTTGGCTTGAGGCGTGTTTTTATAACCTCTATGTACTGGGTTCGATCCCCCATTAAATGTTTTCTGCAATGAGTTTTTAAAATGAAACAACATGTTATGTTATATATAATATTTAAAGTAAACACACTCACTGCAAGATGGTGCAGTGGGTTAGAGGCCCACCATCTTTGGTATTTGTTATTGTGTTCGACATTTCCAGGACAACAAAACCTGTTTTCCCTTTTTTTTTTTATTTCTCTTTTTTTTATTTATATATAATTTTTAAAGTAAATTAGATAACAAATATAAAAAAATGTTGGTGCCATAAGGTTTGATCTTCCTTTTTATGTATCATCATGGTTCAATTCCCCACCATAACAGATAATTTTTTTTCATCTTTTTTTCTTTTCCAAAAAATATGTACTGTATACGATTTAATTACCCACTGTAATACATAGTATTTTTTTTCCAAAATATACATCGTATATAAGTTAGAACCATAAAAAAAGATAATAAAAATATATTATAAATGATTTTTTTTTTATATAAACTATTTTACATGATACAATTTACGAGTAAAAAAAATTCATATGAACTATAATTGTTTTTATTTTTAATTTTTATTTTGTTTTACTTTATTATAAAGTGTCCTCTCCTAAAATAAACGTATGAGTCCGCCACTGCAAGAGAGAGAGAGGGATCCCATTTTTGGTAGGAATGGGTGGTAGGCTTGGGAAGCGTCATTTCCCTTCGTAGGCCCAAATACAGGATTAAGTGGAATTAAGAAATTTTTTTTCAATCCCACACAAATCTTGTGAAACAAACATAGCCTTAATAGATGACACATAACAATAAAGATAGTTTGTACAATTTTAAGTAAAAAGCTTTGCTAGTTGTAATCAAACCTAAATTTGGATGACTTTATGTAACTAAATTTGGATGACTATGTAATTTGTTGTAATGAATATATGGTACGTTTACTTTAATTGTAGGAATTATTATGATTTGAAATTAAAATGACTGAGAACCAGAATAATATATCAGAATCAAAATAAATTGTTTACTTAAATTGTAGGAATTAAAATTGGAATCAACATTATTCCTATTAGGCTATTTACTTTGCTTTGGAATTGTCGACGGTGGAATTTGATCGACCGAAGTTCAAAGCCCAATACCTACAATTAATGAAAAACAAGACAAAAATAAGAGAGAAACAATAGAGATTACACTGATGTTTTTACGTGGTTCGGCCAGAATGATGCCTACGTCTACGACTGTGCTCTTTGATTATTTTGGCAGAGTCATAGTAAACTATTGTTCAATATATGTTACAATGAAATTTCAATCCCTATTTATAGAATGAGGTGTTACAATTCGAATACAATTAAAACAGGAAAGAATTTTACATTAATTACACTTCCAAAATTGATTTCCTCCGTAATTGGGATATATTTCGCAATATCAGAGATTGATTCGATCAATATTTGAATTTGAATTTATTTTTAATTCTAATGGTAGAATCATTATCGATTTAGGTTGTTGTCTTTCTGGAAGATTTCCTTAACGAGTTGTTCAATTTGTGAGTTAAAGTCTGCCTTGGACGACTTCGAGCTAGACCTTGTTCTGAGCAACGAGCTGTGTATGGAACAAGTTGGATAATGGTTGGCCAGTGACCTGAGAGTAATAGTGACAATGCGAGCTTGTTACTACGAACTGAGAGCTCGCTCGAGCTGGGTTGTTGGTGAACCGGGTCTTTGTTTGTTGGGTCACTTCATTGGATCAGCTTGTTGGACTTCTACCAACCTTTTACCAGCTCATTTACGCAACACGAAATATATTCATAATATCAGTCCCCTAGCTCTCAGTGTGTTCTGTGGACTGGAAGCTCGAGCTCGTTGGTAAAAGCTGACATGTCACGTCATGTCATGTGTCTCTTCAAATTCCATCTCATCACTTTAACACGTGGTGGCACTTCGAGTGATAGTATCATTGGCGCATCTCATACTATGCGTATATGCGCACATTTCTCAATTGACGATCCATGATTACAAAAGCCGTAATTTGCACTGTATCGTTGGATTCATGACGGTTGAGTAGCTCCGAGATCAAACGGTTAGGGTGCGGATCCTGTAGCCTCTATATATATGTGGAGCCATTTCATCTTCTTTTTATTATGCTATTTTTAACTTTTAGTTGCCGAATCGCTCCTTTCTTTTTCACTTCATCCTGCTTCCTTGTGCCGATTCTTCTTGTGTTTCATACCTCCAACGATCAGATTCTTCATCTTTTGGCAAGCATTCACAATAAGTTTTCATATTTGACATTCGAGCTTTTGGTTTTCTGCTTTGCGCATATTGTGTTTATATTGTGTTTCCTGGGTTTGAAATTAATTCAAACACTTCATGTTCTTGATGTTGAATGTTTGCGACTTTTCGTTTCCTGTTGATTTGATCTTATTGATTGGTCATTTGTGACCTGTTTACTGTTTATGACTTTTATGTATGCAAGCTTTAAGGCGATACACCTGTACGTCATTAGCTTGTAGGTCGTTTACCTATATGTCAAGTCCTCCATAGTTTTAGCGATCTGTGCAACATTTGTGGCCTGTAGGCTTGAGAGTCTCTTGATAGGAAACTTAAGATTTTTAGGCATGGTCTAGTAACAACGACCTAACTGCACCCTTCATGTGTAGATATCTTCAGGTTGCGCACACCGATTACACAGGTTAGGAGACAATGAGTCATCCAGCTGGGAAGAGCTTGGCTCAGGTGAAGTTCGCATCATTGGTGAGCCGACTTCTCAAAGTGGTGAGGTCGTAGAGGGGTTCATAGTTTGAGCAGACCTCGCGATGACTTGTCAGGTCGTTGAGAAACGACAATCTCGCGAGGCATTTATTCATTATGCCTTAAAGATAACATATGAAGAGATGGGGGGAATTGCCTTTGAATATCACATTCCCAAGGGATGTCGTGTGATGTCTCCCAAATCTAATGACCATGTAGCTTATCCTCCTAAGGGATACATTGCTGTCAGTACTCAACACCTTAAGCATGGGCTTAGGTTTCCAATCCCCACCTACCTTATCGACCTTCTGAATAGGCTAAAGCTTAGCCCCTTCCAATTGACCTCGAACTCCTACTCACAGCTCACATCCTTAACTTTAGTCTTATTAGGAATGATTTTTCTCCCCCGAATCCAGAAGTCCTCCGCCACTTCTATAACATCAAAAACGTTGGTAGCATGAAAGATGCAAAGCGAGATAGGATTTACTATCTCGCAACTCGTCAGTCGGACTATAAGAGTCTCTTGTCTCGGGGCGATGCGAAGGGCAAGTCCAATGTAAGAGACTATAAATCTAGTTGATTTTATATCTCTTGCCCTTCCTTTTAGTAGTTTTGTAACTTCACTTTTGTTCTTAGTTCAGGTGGATAGAAGAAACTGACTCCTACGAACTGAATTTTTTTTTTTCTAACTTTTCTGTTTTATTTCGTATACTTGAAAGGAGATAAGACTACTCTTACTAACGAAGAGGAGAAGATTCTCAAAATGCTTGCGAATTCAAACAAGGCGACACTTAGTAACGTCCTCGACGACGAACTCCTCAGAGCCCATAGGCTAGCCCCTCCTCTTGACAACGAGCTAGTGACAACATGAACGACATAGGACACAACAGTGAATTCGAGCTCGCTTCTGTGTTCAAAGCTGTTGGTGAGGAAAAAACCGTTCCTGCCCTACAAGCAGACCCAGTTCCTGCTTCTTGACAAGCTCCAAGGATGGTAAAGCTTCCCCTTCGTCAGGCTTCTATGAAACGTCTTATCCGGCTTCTGACCCCTCGAGCTATTACTCCTAACGAAGTGCCCTCCAAGTACCGACCGCATATTCTCCATGAGCTCAAATTCCCACCTCGCGACTAGAGGTAGGTGATGTTCAACCTAAAGCTCTTACTCATGAAACTCAAGCTGGTTCAAACAAGGGGACAAAAAGAAAATCCGCGTCCAATCCTTCCTCGACCAAGAAACGACATGTAGACAAAGATAAGCAATCTGAGGTTGTAGAGGTCGTAGAGAGAAGGGTTGAACTACAGGCCAGAACCCGAGCTGAAAGTGAACCAGGAGGAAAATACCTGAAATCTTTCATCTACCACTAACCCGAGATCCTGGTGACTTATGCTCGACATCTGGATAATGAGAGTTTATGGGGCGAGGGCCTATCCGATTATATAGGTCGCCATGCGATGCTAGTAACTGACACTACCATTTACCTCTCTCACGTTCTCATTCAATTTAAGCACTAACTTGCTGCATTTAAGGCCGCATTGGGAGCAATGAAGCAAAGGCGAGAAATTAACATTTTTTAGGAAAAAAACAAAAAACTCGAGGGCGAGCTGAAGAAAACAAAAGACGAGCTCTCGTTCATGGCTACAGAAGTTGAAAGAGCTAAAAATTCAGAACAGTGTCTTTTGACCAAATTGAAGAATGCGGATGAGGCAAAAAATGAAGCTGAGGATTCTCTAATTCGCGAGGAGGGCGACCACGCACATACGAGGTCGCGTTTTACTGCCGAGCTTCTGTAACTCGAAGAGGCATTGGATAAGGCAAAAAAGCGAGTTGAGGCTGCTGAACAACTAGCTGAGGCTGCAGTAGAGCAAATCGAGGTTACTGAACAACTTACGGAGGTTGCTCAAAGAGGGGTTGCTCTTCTGGCGGAGGAAGTTGCCAGAGTTAAGAAGGAGGTCGAGATGCGAGTCATTAAAGCTAAAAATGAGGCCGAGTTAATGACATGTAGCAATTTCCTCTTCACTCTATGAGAAGCTCATCCCGAGCTAGATTTCTCTCTCTTTGGTGAGGAGGGACTCTCGGAGGTGGAGAGATTTAAGACGGAAGCCGCCTCGTCCTTAATTATTTCAGACGCAGTTCGTCTGGCTGTGGAGATACTTGCCAGGACTTCTCATGATCAGGTCACAAAGCTTGCAGATACAACCTCCAATGATGTAGCTCTTGACGAATCAACCCCCCAGGACCAGGGTACCCAGTAGTCTGTCATGTTGAACTTTTTATTTTTGTAATTCTTATGACTTTGTACCCCATTCACCTCGACTTTCGAAGTCATTTGCAATAGATACTCATTTTGAAACTTCTTTTATTGAGTCATTTTGCCTCGTTGCAGGGTTTATTTTTTAATATATTTGTTTTCATGCTGTCTTGTGTTTTGATTTGTCTAAGTTTTAGAATTTCCCGTGAACTGAAAAGTTAAATAACCATAAATAAATGATAATGAAACCTGGCTTGAGATCGTGAGGCTGTTGATTTTGATAAGCTGTAGCTCGTAGGTTATTGCTTTGATTCAAAGATCTAAGTCGGCAGAACGTAATAAAATTATCGTTAACTGGGTAGTGGGTTGGAACCTCGACTACCATATCGAAATGTTGGCGAGCTATGCAGGGGGTCATAACTTCGTCTGCCGTTATCATACATTTGGAGCTATGCAAGGGGATCGTAACCTCGCCTGCCATAACGATATATTTTTTGAGCTATGCAGGGGGTCATAACCACACCTGTCATAATGATATATTTTGAGTTATGTAGGGGGTCGTAACCTCGCCTGCCATAGCTATATTTTTTGAGCTATACAAGGGGTTGTAACCTTGTCTGCCATAGCAATATTTTTCTTGAGCTATACAGGGGGTCATAATCTCGCTTGCCATAGCGATATTTTTTGAACTATGCAGATGGTCGTAACATTACCTGCCATAGTGATATTTCTGCGAACTATTGGCATGACAACGAGTTAATAGGATGGAACTTGCTAGCTTAATAACTCATAAATTTTGGAAAATGATATATCAAGAAATTAATAAAACAATCACTCAATAATATAAGTAATATGAGGAATTTGAAGCTTTTATTAACTTTCAAAAATTGAATTACAAATTATGTACTTAAAGTTACCGATACTATAGGCGAAGATGTTTAGCATTTCAAACTCGAGGAACTTCAACTCTATTTATATTTGCTAGATGATAGACTCTAATTCCCAAGTTCTCTTTGATGATATAGAGGTCTTCCCAGTTCGGACCTAATGACTCATCGCTGGTCTTGCGAGCTCCAGGCAAGATAAGGCGTAGTATGAGATCGCCCACTTTAAAACATCGAACTCGGGCCTTTCTGTTGTAGTACATCGTAATATTTTGCTAATAGACAGCTACTTTCAATCGTGCTACTTCGCTTGCCTCTTCAAGTAGGTCAAGATTTGTTGCAAGTAGCTGATCGTTGTCTTCTAGATTGAAGGTTGCTCTACGTTGCGAGGTCACTTCTAACTCTGCTAGGATCATGGCCTCGAATCCGTATATCATAGTGCCTATAGTGCTCTGAGTTATGGTTTTGTAGGTCCACAATACCTTTTGTAGCTCGTCCACCCATGCTCCTTTCTACGCTTCCAGTTTTGTCTTCAAGATCTGCTTTATGATTTTATTCACAACTTCAACCTGGCCATTGGCTTGTGAATGGTCTACTGTTGAAAAGTTTTTGACGATCTTCAGGTCGTTGCAGAACTGAGTTTCATTATCTGTCACAATCTATTGAGCGACCCCGAATCTACAAATAACGTTACTCTACACAAATTTTTCTATTTTTGCAGTGGAGATCTTCATTAGCTTTTTAACTTCTGCCCACTTAGTGAAATAGTCCACAACAACCACGACGTGCTTGCATTTTCTGCGAGCTATTGGTAGAGGCTCGATCAGGTCCATTCCCCAAATCACAAAAGGCCACGGGCTTACCATTTATTGGAGATAAGCTGGTGGAGCTCGTGGAACCTACGCAAATCTTTGGCACTTATCACATTTTCTGACCAAGTTGATGGTGTCCTGTTTAATAGTGGGTCAGTAGAATCCCTGTCGGAGCACTTTTTAAGCTAGAGATAGCCCCCCAGCATGATTCCCATAGTAACCCTCATGTATCTGTTTTAGCACGGTCTCGCAGTTTTGGCCATCAATGCATCTCAGGAGCGAAGCTAAGAATCCTTTCTTGTACAACATGTCATCATAGATGCAATATCGGGCTGCTCTGGCTCGCAAGCAAGGTGCCTCAAATCTGTCATTCGGTAGCTTCCCATCATGTAAATAGTTTAAGATTGGGCTCATCTATGAGTTAGGCTGGACAGTTGTGGCCATCATTGAGTCATTCTTTTCTGTGCTTGAGACTGGCAAAAACTCTACTGGGATATCTTCTAGAAAATCTGCATCTCGATTAGTTGTTAGGTGAGCTAATGTGTCTGTATACGAGTTTTGAGCTTGCGGGATCTACCTCACCTCAAACATCTGGAAAGCGCTTAACAACTTTTGAACCTTCTGAAGGCATATAGTCATTTTAGATCATCTGGTCTGATATTCTCCCCGTATATGGCAGACCACGAGTTGAGAGTCGCTGAAAATTCTTAGTTACTTAGCTCGCATCTCTCTAGCCAGACGTAGACCTACGAGCAGCGCCTCATACTCCGCTTTATTGTTGATGGCCAGAAAACCAAACCTTAACGCACAGAGGATCTTGTGCTTTTCGGGGCTGATTAATAGAATTCCAGCTCTAACTTTTTGCTCGCTACATGACCCATCAACATATAACTCTCAAGTTGGACTTTCAGAAGATTCAACCTCTTCTTCTGCAAGCCCCGTAAATTTTGCAATGAAGTCTACTAAAGCTTGAGCCTTAATTGCCGACCTTGGCTTAAACTCGATATCGAACTATGCTAGCTCTACTTTCCATTTGAGTAACGACTTGAGGTGTCCGATTTCTGAAAGACTTGCTTCAGCCGATATTGAGTGAAGACTTCAATTTTGTGGGCTTGGAAATAGGGACGCAGATTTCTTGACGCGACTACCAAATAATAGGTAAGTTTATCCATCTACGAGTGTCTGGTTTCAGCATCCAGCAACCTCTTACTTACATAGTACATAGGAAGTTACGTCTTTTCCTCTTCTTGCATCAAAGCAGCACTCAATGCATGTTGGGATACCCCTAAGTATAAGATGAGTTTCTCTCCTTCTTTAGGCTTGGAAAAGAGTGGAGCCTGGCCCATATATTCCTTCAATTACTGGAACGTTACCTCGCACTATTCAATTCCTTTGAAATTCTTTGCCTTCTTCAACACGTCAAAGTAAGGGATGCATTTGTCCGTTGCCTTCGAAATGAACCTAATGAGAGCTGCGACCAGGCCATTGAGGCTTTGCACATCTTTGATCCGAATAGGGGATCTCATGTCAATCAGTGCCCTAATTTTCTCAAGATTGGCTTCGATCCCTCTGTTGTTCACCATGAAGCCAAGGAATTTCCCGGAGGCTACCCCAAATGTGCATTTATGTGGGTTCAACTTCAACTGGTAGCTCTTTAAAATAACATTTTCTTCAGATCGCGTATATGGTCAACCTCCTATTTGGACTTTACCAGCATATCATTCACATAAATTCCATGATCTTCCCAATTTGCTCCTTAAACATCATATTGTCTAGGCGTTGATAGGTTGCTCCTGCGTTCTTTAATCCGAAGTGTAACACCCTGCATTTTTTCTATTTAAGAAAAATGAAAATGTATTGAGATGAATAATATTTTCGAGATGAATAGTAGTTTCTGGATGAATAGTATTTTCGGACGAAATAATATCCGTGTAAATAGTGAATTTTTCAGAGAACGAACCTCGAAGTTGAAAAGTTTCGAAATAAGTAATGGAGTCTAAGAAAATTGAAACGGATTAAAAATGAGTTTGTTCGAGGCAAAACGGAGTGGTTTTCGGATCCAATCGGAAATCCGGAAAGATTTTCGAAAAAATTTAAAAATTTAGAGCAGTATCAAAATGAATATTAAAATGCTCAAGAAATATTTTAGAACCTCCAACGACACTTTTGAAGGATATTCGGATTAAAATTAAACAAATCCAGAAATCGCTGGAGGCGATCTAGTGAATTTACGGAAAGCCAAAAAGGGACATGAAATGACTTTTGAGAGTCACCGATGTTACTAGGAGTATGTATGCAGTTTGAATATAGGCCCCGGTAAATTTTGAAAGGGTTTTGAAAAAATTTCAGAAAAGCTGAATTCAAGTATCCCGAAAAAGTCAAATAAAAAGAGACAAAAAAATGATAAACATGTGGCATAAGGGAATTGTAAATTGAGTATGAATTTAAAATATTGTGTGATAAATTTTGGGATTTAAATTGTGATTTTTAGGTAATTGAATTGGAAAAAAAATAAATAAATAAATAATGGGATGTTAAAAATGACATAATTATAATTAATTGTAAAGGACATATACAAAGACATTTTGTAGCGCCTCAATCTAACTAGACCTAAGAGATTAATTGAAATTTAATTTATTGTTATTAATTTGATCTGATTTTAGTTTTAAAAGTACAGAAGTTTGTGGATAAATATCCTATTAGAGGATATTTTTAAAAGAAATTAAGAAAGTAGGATTAAAAGGAAAAAGGTCATAGGGGTTAAAATGAAAATTTTTATGTGTTAAAAAAAATAATAATAATAAAATCAAACAATCGGTTGAGATTTTTTATTATAAAAAAATATATATAAAAGTTAGTGGTGGGCCTAATGAAAAAAATATATATAAATTAAAGAAAGTGGGTCCCATCATAATAAAAGAAAATATATATATATATATATATATATATAAAGGGGAGGCTGTTGATCGAAAAGAAAGAAAGAAAAAAAAATATATATATATATATAATAATAAAATAAAGTTAATAAATGAAAAAAAAAAAGAAGAAGAAGAAGAGGCCGTGGAGATTAGCGTGTGTCTATATATAGGCATGCGTTTTCAAAAACAAAAGAAACAAAGCAGAAGTTGTTCGGCGAACAGCAAGAGAAGAAGAACAAAAAAAATAAATTTGGAGAAGCAGCCGAGAAGAAGAAGAGAAGAAGAAAGGGAAGAAGAAAAGACAAGAAAATATTCGGGTGTTCGATTTATTTAGGTATGTAAGTTTATTTTTATTAGGATTTGGATTTTAGAAAATTAGTTTATTTTTTTCTATGAGTTATAAATTAAGTTTTATGTGATTTATGGTAGATCTAGGATGATAAGAAAATCAAATGAGTTATGTGAGTAGATAAACTATAGAAAACATCCAAAAGGTTGGCGTAAACTTAATTTAAAAAACTCATTTTTATTAGTAGAGGTTTTATTTAATTTAGTATCTGGTTTTATTACATTTTATTTAAATAGATTTCATGAATATGTGTGGATTATGCTACGAATGATTTTCGTAGTATTTGATAATTAAATTTTGAAAAGTTTGGGAAAAAATATGTGTTTTTGTTCAATTTTTAATTAAATCAATTTTAGTATAAATGATTTTGTGGTATTTTATGTGTAAGTGCTATTATGATGAATTTTGTGGTATTAAATAATGAAAAATTTGGAAAATTTTGTGAAAGAAAAAGTATTGACCGAATGTGGAATTTAAAGGATTTGTGCAATTATTTTGAGAATTTATTATCAAATGATATTGGATTGTGATTTTTAATAACTTTTGAATTGAGACGAAAAAGAATCGGAAAGAAATTGATGAGTTAATGCCTTAACCGAATGTATACCGGGAGAAGGGTACGACAGTTTTGAAAAAAATTTTGATGAGATTATGGAATGTAAGATGATATTTTGTGACGCTTAAATTGATATTTCGATTATATAGAAAAAGTGTGATTGAAATCTATTTCGTGTAACGAAATTTTTATTTAGAAATGAAGTTGTTAAAAAATATGAAAATTATTGATAATAGATAAAGTGTATAAGGGCCCGAGTAAACCTGAACATTGGTAGGTAGGGATTGGTAGTTGGCATGCCAATAGGGTGATTATAACAGTACTGCACCGATTTGCTTATATATATTGATACGAAATTCATGGACCTTGCGAGGCACCGAGTGTCTGGTCCCAGAATTTGTGTATTATATGAGACGTGCTCCGGCGGGTAGTCACCGAGTGTCCGATGCCGGGGGAAACGTGAAACCCGATTTCCAGTCCATGGTATCGTGTCAGTGTTTACAAAGGGCGCTGAATACTATTAAAGAAAAATTGTGCTGACATGCTTGAAAATGAAAATAAATATGTTTATGCGTGCAGTGAATGAAAATTTGAATTCTTTGTAAATTTATTTGTAAAAATTTGAAAATTGTAAAATAATGATTTACCACTTGTAACTGAGAAAAATATTAAATGAAAATCGTGTAACTATGTTCGAAAATGATTTTTATGTGTTTATATATATATGAATGTGTTAACAATGGGCTTTCGTTGTGATTTAACATACAAGTTCGAAAGTATCGTGTTGATATGTTTGAAAAAGTATTTTATGTAATTTATATGTGCTTTTATTAATAAAGTAAATTCCTTACGTATTATTTTAGTATTTTGAGAAAAACGTAAAAAGGTTGTGTTATCCTATGATATATTTTTGTGAAATGAGGAATTTAAAATGTTTGTTTTATATGTGCAATTTTTGATAAATTGATGTAATTGTGAATTTTAATAAAAGTTTGAGCATTTTGAATGTTTGTTTTATATGTGCAATTTTTGATAAATTGATGTAATTGTGAATTTTAATAAAAGTTTGAGCATTTTGGAAGTTTGATTCTTAATATATTTGAAAACAAATTTAATGTGTTTTATATATGCAATTATTAATAAATGAGGTTATTTATGAATTTTGATAAAAACTTGAAAATTGTGAAATTTTGTGTTACACTAACTTAATTTTAATGAAATGATAAAAGTTTGAGATTTGGGGAATTTTATTTGACAACACGATAATTTTTTTAACAAAATGGGATTTAATTTTTATTTCCTTTCCTTATGAATATGTGAAAATGGTGAAATCTGATTTTGTGGGGTCATATTTGGAAAATGACTTCTAGGCATTTCATATATATGCATTTATTAATAAATTGATTTCTTTATGATTTATTATGAATATTTGACAATTGTGAAATCTTATTTTAAAATCTTGTATCTTTGAAATTTATGAAATTTAAATTTAGTGTATACCCACTAAGTAGAAATACTTAGCGCATTGAATTTTCCACGCGTAGGTTGAAATTGGCTGCTGTAGATAGTAATAGACGAGAAGATAGCCGCCGCATTTTATGCGAGTCACATTCATCCATATTTGATAGTTTTACTTTTAGTATTGTATAGTGATGTTAAAGTATATGGAAATGCATGTATATGTATATGGATTTACAAGATTTTATAAATAAGGATGTATATTAATGGTGGAAAAGGGTTTGTGATTTGTAAAGTAATTTTATAAAGAAAATTTTTATTTACCATTTGATTTGTAATTAATTTTGATGGATATAATTTTTATTAAATAATGTGTTTTTAAATATTTGTGTGATGAAAGGATTTTAGAGTCGGACGAAGAGTCCGAAATGGAAGTTGAGAGAATAAATGCATTTTAGAAGTGTTTCTTTTGAAATTTACAGGAATTTCATAATTTTGGGTTTTTCAGAAAAGCAGAGGAAACTCTACCGGATTTTCGAAGAAAATTTTTTTTTTAGGTGCATATACGTAAAATAATAACGAATAAACCGATTAAGGTAGCATCCTTCGACTCGGGTTTCCATATGAATGGGAATCGGGTTGAGGGTGTTACACGAAGGGCATCACTTTGTAACAGTACAGGCCGTGATCGGTGATGAACGATGTATGCTCTTCGTCATCGGGATTTATAAGGATTTGGTTATAGCCTGAGTAAGCATCCATGAAGCTCAGAAGCTGATGGTTAGCTATTGCACCCACGAGTTGGTCAATTATAGTTAAGGGGAAACTATTCTTTGGGCATGCCTTGTTTAAATCTGTGAAGTCAATGCATGTTCTCCACTTTCCATTCTTCTTCTTTACAAGCACAGAATTGACGACCCAGGTTGGGTAGTAAGCCTTGCGAATAAATTTATTTGCCAACAGCTTATCTACCTCATCCTTCAGTACGACGTAGCATTCCCCTGTTATAGATCTTCCTTTCTGGCGAACTGATTTGTGGTGAAGGTCAATGTTTAACTTGTGCGACATGACCCTGGGGTTTATTCCCATAATATTTTCGTGGTTCCAAGCAAAAACATCTATATTCACCTTAAGGAAATTAGCGAGCTAGGATCTCGCTTCTGGAGTCAAGCCTCGCCCTAGCTTGAGGCACCTTTCTGCATTTACTTCACTGACTTAGACATTTTCAAGCTCTTCAACAGGCCAAGTTACTTTCTCCGCATCCACCTCTCGTGGGTTAAGGTCATGACTTACCCCTTTCTCGCTTTTAGCTCGTGTCTTGCCCCCCGAAACCATGTTTACTTTGTTTCCTCTAACCCTCATCTTGACAATATCTTTATAACAGCGTTTGGCCAAGTGCTGCTCTCCCCGAATACATCTTATCCCATTGGGGGTTGGAAATTTGACTGTGAGGGTCCTAGTAGAGGTGACTACATTAAGATCATTCATCGTAGGTTTCCTTATAACTACATTATAAGTTGAAGGGTAGTCAATAATCAGAAAATCTATCAATACAGTAGCTTGACGACCTGATTCCTCAAGTGTAAGTGGTAGTTTGATTTGGCTCACTGGTGTGATAGTATCTCTAGTAAAATCGTAAAAAGGTTTTGAGGAATGTTTCAATTATTTTGCTCTCAACCCCATCTAGTCGAAGCAACCCTTGTACATGACATTGATCGAGTTCCCTATGTCGATCATGATCAGTCGCACCTCCGCATTACTAATCTTTGCTCGGATGACAAGTGCATCATTGTGAGGCCAACATACATCACTAGCGTCTTCCTTGATGAATACAATGTCATCCGAGACTGTCATTGCTTTCTTCGCAGGTCCTTACAGTCTACTATGACTTGTGAACAAGTCATGGTTCACTTCCCGTACATACCGTTCGTGCGATCTATTAGATGTACCTACGATATAGGGGCCACCATGTATAGTAAATATGGTCCTTACCGCAGGTTCATGTTCCTACTTAGAAGCTCGTTGAGGTTGATGGTGTGCTGGCTATTATATTTGTTGAGGTCGTTGTCGTTGAGGTCGCGAGTCAGCTAGTCTCACAACATAGCCTCTCAGACGACCTCTCTTAATTAATCTCTCAATGTCGTCCTTTAACGCTCAACATTCCGAAGTGTTGTGCCCAATTTCATTATGATAAGCATAATATTTGTTCTTGTCTCTCTGGTTAATGGGGGTTTTCCAAGGATGAGGCCTCCCGAAGTCCTCCCTGTTCTTTTATGTTGTGAAGATCCTGTCTTGTGTATATGATAGGATGCTGTAGCTATCATAACGACCTTGAAGCTGAGGTCACTCATTTTTGGGCTCTCTTCTGGCCTTTTTGGAGATCTAATTGCTCGAACCACTGCTTCGACCTTCACCTTCGTTCCTATCATTGTTCTTTTTCTTCGACTGATTGGAACTGTCCGTTTCACCCTTTTGATTGGACTTCTTGGGGTCGAAAGTCTCCTCCCACCTGATTTCTTTGGCAGCTCGCTCATAGAACTCTCTTAGGTCCCTTACTGGAGATTTATAAATACTTTCGTACAACTTCCCATCTTTATGAAGCCCAACTAAAATCACAGTTAAGACAATTTCGTCTGATGGGTTCTCCACATTAGTGACCTCACATCTGAACCTGGTAATATAGTCTTTTAATGATTCATTCTGTCGTTGGAAAATGGTGGCAACGTGACAGGATGGTACAAATTGCCTCCTCAGAGCTCTACATTGGTTGACAAATTTTTGCTGGCAATCCTCCCAACTTTCTATGCTACAAGCTGGATGACTTTTAAACCAAGTTCGCGGAACATCCCCTAAGATGGCTGGGAAGACGTGACACTTAACTAGCGGGTTGTTTGTCTGAAGATCCATTTGGACGTTGAATGCATCCAGATGGTCGTAGGGGTCGTTGTCTTCATTATATTATGAAATGCTGGGGACCTTAAATCTGGGAGGGAGAGGTTATGTCTCAATCTTCTTGGTAAAAGAGGTCTTATCCCCATAATGGTCACGTTGGTCTTGTAACATGCTCTTCAGGCATCCGGGTAACTCTTTAAATTTTATTCTTATGTACGTAATAGTAAAACTATTAAAATATTTGAATTCGGATAAGTAATTAAATTTTTGTAAGGTTTCCGAATGGGTCCGGAGATAGTCTATGATTTCGAAATTCAAAAAGTAATTAAAACGAACGGACTCGAATAATTAGTAGAATACTAACGAAGTTTTCGAATTTGAAATTGGATTTTAATAAAATTTTCAAATGGATCCGAGAGGATTCTGAATGCGAAAAGAGATTTTTAGGAGTTTGGAATAACGAAATAATTCAAGTGGCATGGAAATCATGCATGGATGACATTTGTAAAATATGTGAGTGAAATGGATGACAAATGAATGAAGATTAATTGAGATGAAGTGACAAGTGTAAGAGTTGATCAAATAATCAAATTTTATTAGTATAAAAAAATCAAGAGCGAATTACAATTTAGCTACTCAGACGAAACTTTAATTCAAGCGGAGCAACTGTTTTGATATTATTGCAATTTACCCCCCTCCCATTATCAACTTTCAGTTACCGTGAACTGATTCAGGGGTAAAGTCGTCATTTCGATAGACAGTGGTCTGTTAAATGAATTTAAAAAAAAATAATTAAAAAATTAAATGAATTTAAAAAAAAAAAAATTCTCAGATGTAGCATTCGTCTGAGATGCCTCCATCTCAGATCAACCCATCTCCATCCATTTAAGATGGAGCCTTGTCGTGGTGGTATTTTGAGGGCTTAGTGGTGGATAGAAGATGAAAGCAGATGGAAGAAGGTGAAGGAAGATGAAAGAGGTAAAGGGATGAACGCCAAAGGAAGAAAGTGAGGGCAAATGGAAGAAGATGAGGTGGGTTTGTGGATATTCGATCGTCTGGGATCTGCTTCCTCTCTCACCCTCTCCTTCTCGATCTGCTTCGAACATCATCAAACATCATCATCACCATCACCATCAGATCATCAAACATCATCATCATCATCATCACCATCAGATCATCTTCATCATCATCTTCGAAAATCATCACCATCAGATCATCATCATTATCACCATCAGATCATCTTCATCATCATCTTCGAACATCATCATCATCATCATCACCATCAAACACCTATCATCTTCGAACGAACCGGTGAGAGAGACCCAGATTTTTGTGTTTCCATCGTGCGACCGAGACCCAGAAATCGGGGCCTTCCTCGCGGTGATAGAGTTAGAGAGGCGAGGAGAGCGAGGAGAGAAGGAGAAGCAGGAGGAGAGAGACAGATCACCTGGACACCGTTCGTAAAGGTGGCGCCGGCCCTCTCCTTCTCGATCGCGTCTGGTTCATCTTTGTTTCTGCTCGGTTTTACGCGTGCGAGGTGCGGCTGGACGAGCTGGACTTGAGGTCGGGTTCAGGTGGCCTGCGGCTTGTCGTGATGGCTTCTCGGTCAGCGTTGACAGCTCTGTCGCCGTCGTCGTCAGCTCGCGTGCGTGGAGGACTGGTTCTCGCTCGTTTCTGCACGGCTTGGCGTCTTCGTTTCAGCTCGATCTTGGTGAGGTTGCGGCTGGATGAGCTGGTCAGCGACGATTCAGGTGACCGGAGCAGCTCTTCTTCTTCTTCTCCGTCGCCAGTTCGATCTTTGTTTTTGGTATGGTTGTGGTGGCTGAGTTTTGCACCGGTTTGTGGCCTTGGTGGCCGGTGAAGGCTTGGTGGTAGGTTTTTGGCAGTGTTGGTAAAGGCTTGGTGGCCGGTTTGTGGAGACGATTTGGGTTTAAACCCAGTTCATAAGACGACCTCTTCACACTCCGCATCTCCTCATTCTCCTTCTTCTTCTTTGTCGTCAATCTTTGTTCACTCTCTTTCTTCTCGCTGGGTAAATTCCAATTCCTACTGGGTCAACTTCAGTAAACTGCAACTTCTCGCGCCGCATTTATGTTTTTTTTAGCTTTTTCAATTTTTTATTCGGTCAATTACGTCAACTTCAACAATCAAGGGTATTTTCGTCTTTTTACTTTTTTTCACTGTTCACAGACAATTTTAACGGAAAATTGCTAACGGGAGGGGTGTAAATTGCAATAATATCGAAACAGTTACTCCGCTTGAATTAGAGTTTCATCTGGGTAGCTAAATTGTAATTTGCTCAAAAATCAAAAATCAAGGAAAAACCCCATCCACAAATTCGGTCAAAGCTCTCATCCCTCTCTTTCATTTTTCCTTCTCCAATCTCATGACCTCTCTCTCTCACTCTCTCGGCCTCACTCTCATCTTCTCCTTTCACCCGAAATCTCATTCTCACTCTCTTGTGTTCGTCTCTCTCTCACAAGCTCTCTCACTCTCGCTCAAGCTTCTCTCGGTTCTCTTCTTTCTCTAACTCTCGATTTCACTTCCTTTTTCATTCAATCTCATGGTTTTGAAGGTGATCTAGAGAAGGTAGATGATTTTGAAGAAACAAGAAGCAAGAAATCAAACAAAATAAATGAGATAAGTCAAGGTGACTCGCGGTCAAGCAAGGAGGGAGTGAAGACCAAACCTTAAGCAAGGGTAGATGATGATGTTTTGATGAAATAAAGCTCATTTACGAAGGTGGAAGGCATTTCAAAAGGTAAGATTTAGTTTCCAAGCAAATTCGATAAGTATTCGATAAGTTTTCAAAAAGATACTTGTGATTACATGATTGGACTTTAGGAATTTCCACCTTATTAGTGCGGAGGTTGGTTTATGAATGATTTGGATAATGGATTATTTTCGAAAATAAGAAGGCATGTGTATGTTAGATTCGACTAGTAAGGGGTGTTGTGTTTCGATTGGATTTTTGATGGTTTTGATATGTTTCAGAGGTGTTTTTACATGAGTTTAGTGTGTTTTGAATGAGTTAAATGCTTTAAAATTGTGATTTTTGGATAAATATACTTATTTAGTCATAAAGGTATTTTGGTCATTTAAAAATTATTTCGATTAGTTGACGTAATTTTAGAGAACTTTTGAATGTTAGAATTAGTGTGGAAATCGAAAAAGAAATCATTGAATATTTATTGATTACTTCACGAGCTAATATATCGTAATTGCTTAGAAACGATATTTAATAGTCGTAAATGAGATTTGTGTTGATTTTTGATGTGTTCGAATGTAAATTGATGTGAAAACGTAAAAAGAATGATGATAAGGCTATGTATGGAATTCAGTCAAGTGAGGAAGTGTTAGTTCGAAATTTTCGTTTAAGTTCGTTCGTGTGAATTTAATCTCACATTGAAATATTTATATCGTTTAAATAATTAGAATTGTGAATGAATGTTAAATGCGAGTAATTGAAACTAAAACAAATTAAAGTAGAGTGTTTCGAGATATTTGATTGGTTAAGTAGTTCGTTGGTTGATGCGTAAATGTATATACGTGTGAATTACGTTAGTTGTAGCGTAGTTTGAAATTATATTACGGAAATATGTAGGTTATTCGGAGGCAAAGTGAAATATCTCGTTGGTTAGAGTAAATAGCGAGCTAGGAATCCAGGTGAGTGTCTTAACGAAAATGTTTTGAGATGAGATTATTTCTATTCACATTGAAATTGTATATTAATATATATTCATGCTGCTGATGATTGTAAATTGATTTTTATATGAAAAACGAGTTTTTCGAATGAGAATCAAATTGCATGAATTACTAAAAGTTTTCATGAAATGTGAATTTTGAAATGAGAAACATGTATTTGAAATGATTTATAGCATATGGTGTATGTTTTGAGATGAGATTATTTCTATTCACATTGAAATTGTATATTAATATATATTCATGCTGCTGATGGTTGTAAATTGATTTTTATATGAAAAACGAGTTTTTCGAATGAGAATCAAATTGCATGAATTACTAAACGTTTTCATGAAATGTGAATTTTGAAATGAGAAACATGTATTTGAAATGATTTATAGCATATGGTGTATATTTTGTGATTCTGGTATTGGTAGAGTACTCAAAGACGATGTAGGATTC
Source organism: Litchi chinensis (assembly GCA_019925255.1). NCBI lineage: Eukaryota > Viridiplantae > Streptophyta > Magnoliopsida > Sapindales > Sapindaceae > Litchi > Litchi chinensis. The sequence continues at coordinate 9,392,083 of CM034471.1, forward strand.
CGCCTGGGAGACGATGTAGGATTCCGCTCCCCACAGGGTACGTTTTAAGCTAGCTTACTACCTGAGATGATGTAGGATTCCGCTACATAATACCGAACACGTATGGTCTGAGACGATGTAGGATTCCGCTCTGCAGTATGACCTGAGACGATGTAGGATTCCGCTCGGTCATACATTCATCTTAAAATACTATATTGATTGAAAATGACAGTGATTGACCTGCTTTATGTAAACGCTTTTCGAAAATCTAAATCGCCATCACTGGTACATTTTAATAACAAGAAAAGTGAATGAAAGTATGTGAAATATTATGTTACTCACATTTTGTTATATGAAAAGCATTTGAAAGTAAATGTTGATTTTAGAAAGATTGCTTTTCAATCTATTAATTCAAGTATATTTTATAATGCGCATGTTGTTATAAATGATTATTCATGTTTTACATTATGTATGGTTCTCGAAATATTTATTTAAATTCTACAGTATGACTTTAGTTATGAAATGAAATTATAAAAATGTTTTAGGGAGGAATATCTGACACTCACTGAGCTTATTTTGCTCATCCTTAGTTGTTGTTTTTAAATAAAAACCTCACAGGATTAGGTACAGGTATAGACGTTCAGACGGTAGAGACTTCACAGTAAAAGTAGGCATATTTTCCGTCGGGCGCAGTTGTGACTTCTGTTTCTTCATGTATGAAGTTATATTTTAAAACATGAGAATGGTTTTATTTGAAAATATAAATATCGCTTTTGAAATTATATATATACCCATGTTTATGTATATAATATTTTAGAACTTATAGTTTGAGCCAATATAGGTTTGAGATTGTTTGTGATTTATGGAAAAAGGGCCGGAGGCCCAATAGTAGAGAAATGAATGATTTTGAAGTGTACAGGTCTTTTAAATATAATTTTACAGGGTGATATTTTCAGAAAAACAGTCGTTATACTGCCAAAATTTTTATAAAATTCTGTTTATAAACATAAATTTTAAATAAAAAAGTTCTCATCCATTTTTGCTGGAAAATAAATATTAAAAATGGATTAGAAAGAGATTTTCAAAATATAATTATAAAAATGTTTAACTTCACGGAAGCTTTTCAACCGTAGGGGATCTCAATTAGAAGACTACCGTGGGATGCCAAGTGAGTCACCTAGAGAATAGGAGTCGGGGCCCGTCAAGTCTGGGGTGCCAGGTCGTACTTCGAGCTGCTGAATTCTCTGAAAGAGCTCTTCTATCTGTGGATCCTGAGGCCTTTGTCTCCTCCTGTGCTCGCGACCTAGGGAGCGACGATCTGACATATATCTTTGACTTTCCCTGAGCGAGCAGCCAGCTCGATGCGACCTTAGACGTCGTTGATTATCTACTTCATCTTCTTCGTATTGAGATACGACTCGGACTCATTCCACACGACGGCTTCCATCCTGACTAACCCTTATTATTAAACTTGCAGGACGCACAACTTCCCTCTCTTCACGGGCTTGGCGACCTCCAGCTCTAGAGTGTGAGTTGGAGGAGTGAGCTGAACCGGTAGGTCGCGACACCTCTCTTAATGATCTTTCAAGTGCTACCACTCCCGCTTCATACTGTCGATAAAATTGTCTTGGAGCAACAACATCAAATCTGGGCACGTTTTGTGTCTGTGCCTGTACTAGTGCATTTACTGCATCCGCGAGTTGCCGAACTGTATCCTCTAGTGCCTCATACTGTTGATGCCATACTTGAAATTTGCTCGCCATGGGTACCATTAGTGTTGGCTGGCGAGGAGCTAGGGGAGGCATACCTATAGCAACGTTGATTGTAGGGGCATGAGATGCGCCTGCTGTGGGTATGGAAGCATCCTCCATTGGTTGAACATTACATTGTTATTGATTCATCTGACTTTCTGGTACATCAGCCCCTGCGTCTAAACTTCTGGTCGTTCTTCCTCTTGTCATGACTGTCGTCGAAAACTTCAGAAAAAATTACAGTTTGAGCCTTCCTTTTAACGCTAAAATATCGACGGTGGAATCTGGTTGATCAAAGTTTAAAGCTTAATACCTACAATTAATGAAAAACAAAAGAGAAACAAGAGAAAGAACAGAGATTACACTGGTGTTTTAACGTGGTTCGGCCACAATGATCCTACGTCCACGACTGTGTTCTGTAATTGTTTTGACAGAGTCACAGTATATTATTGCTCAATATATTACAATGAAATTTCAGCCCCTATTTATGGAGTGGAGCGTTACTATTCGAATACAATTAAAACAGAAAAGAATTTTACATTAATTACATTTCCAAAACTGATTTCCTCCATAATTGGGATAGATTCCGCAATATCAAGGATTGATTCGATCAATATTTGAATTTAAATTTATTTCTAATTCTGATGGTAGAATCATGATCGATTTAGGTTGTTGTCTTTCTGAAAGATTTCCTTAACGAGCTGTTCAATCTGTGAGTTAGAGCCTGCCTTAGACGACTTCGAGCTAGACCTTGTTCTGAACAACGAGTTGTGTATGGAATGAGCTGGATAATGGTTGGCTAGCGACCTGAGAGTTATAGTGACAATGCGAGCTTGTTACTACGAACTTAGAGCTCACTTGAGCCGGGCTGTTGGTGAACCGGGTCTTCATCTGTTGGGTCACTTCATTGGATCAGTTTGTTGGGCTTCTGCCAGAATTTTACCAGCCCATTTACGCAACCCGAAATATACCCATAACATGAATCAAAATGAATTAATTACAAGTTACAAAAATATCCTTGATTAACAATATTTTATACTTCATTTAAAAAAAAAAAAGAAAAATAACTTCTTAACAATATTATTGTAAACATATTATGTATCCATATTTTACTCTTTATTTTTATTAGTGTTAATGAATTTCAAACTATTCATAATATATTAATAGTTTGTGATTGTTTTTAAACAAAAATTTCATAATATTATATTCTTTCTTAAATAAGAATATAGTGGTCATTTTTGTTTTTCATATTATATATATCGTAAGAGTTATGCTAGACCCTATCATTGTAGTTGTTATGATTATTGATTGTGTAATTATTCCTAAACTCTCATATAGCTCAACAATATTGTAAAAATTGATAATTTTATTTAAGAACAATACATATCATGTAATCTCTTCAAAAAAAATTTAATAAGGGGTATAAAAGTATTTTTAATTTGGAAAAATGAATAGGAACGAGATTCCTAAATAGAATGTCATGAATAAGATTCTCATTCCATAACCCCAAATTTATATGAAACTCACCATTTCATTCTCATTATGGAATGATTTTAAAGCAAGTAAACATTATCAATCATTCCTATTCTCCAATTCATCAGGTAAACACACCAATATTATTATGAGTCATAACAGCAACAAATATAGTTTAGATGGTAATCACACCTCTTAGCAAAGTTGAGATCTCAAAAATTACCAAAGTTTTGCGTGCGAATGTGCGCATGTGTGTAACCATACCTCTTACTCAGTGGCGGACCCACTGTTGGGCCAGGGGGGACACGTGCCCCCCCTGAAATTTTTTGAAAATTAATTAAGTTTATTGCATTTAAATATATAAAAGATAATGTGATGAAACTACACCAGCGCGTGATGGCCTGGATGGTAGCAATCGTCTTTTTACTGTAGACGCCACCAGGGTTCGACCTTTGGCCATGTCAAAGGGATTTTGCATTTTTTCTTGTAATTTAATATAATTTTTAAATTTGGAGTGGAATCATAAGATTTGAAAGGCTTTGTTGGTGGTGGCTGCTTACCTTCCTAAATGTAGCAGAGGTTCAACTCCCCATTGTGTCTTCTTTTTTTGTCACTCCCCTTTGTCTCTTTTTTTATTTTTTATTTTTATTTTATTCACTCACAAATGTTGTTTTTTTTTTTGAATTTTTTTTATTCACTCATCAATTTTGCTTTGTCTCATTTTTTTTTTTTTTTTTATGGTATGAATCTTGTTTTTCTTTATTTCATCCACCATGGTTCAATCAATTTTCCTATTAAAACATGTTACCTTTCCTTAATTTTTTTTTTCCCATTATGGTTTAATTTGTTCCCCTATCAAAATCTGTTGTTTTTTCTTTTTTTCCATTATTACAATTTGATCTTTAAATTTAAAATATTTTAACTTCATAAATTATCAACTCACAATCGGTATGTTTTTTATTTTAAAAAAAAATTATTTATAATCTTCTAAAGGGTAAAACTATATATCTTATTGGTTATGTATTTTTGCTATTTTGATTTCATATAACATCATTCTAATAATTGAAAGAAATATTATAAATAACATTTCATATAATTTAGTTTTTTATATTATAATTATTATATAAAAGTGCCCCTCCTAACACAAATTTCTGGGTCCGCCACTGCTCTTACTCTAAAGTTAAGATCTGAAAGATAATCAAAGTTTTGCGTGTATCTGTGTGTGTAAAAATTTGCATTGAATTTTTATTTAATAGTCCTTAAAAATTTGAAAAAAAAAAAGGTTAATAAAATAAATTCATTCTTATAACTACCAAGTAACATTCAGATTAGAATTCTCTCATATGTTGCCTTTTTTGATGAGCATAAAGAGTTTAAAACAAGATTCGGCATTTTAAAATAATAAAAATAAAAACAATTAGAAGAATATATCTTAACATTTCTCCAGAACTATCATACTCAACATAATAAAGATAAATGTATGGGAGAATCCTAATTATTTGGTTCGTTATCAAGAAATATCACCCTTTTACTAGACGTATGCGTACTAAATCTTTTGATCGTGAATTTTTCAAATAGACATTAAAATGGTTTAGTGAATGACAAGTCAAACATAAAGGGATCAAGAACAATAGTGTACTTTCAATCAGCATTCATATCTACGGGAGATTGACATTCATTTCAAAATAAAAAATGATAATTAGACATAAAAAGAAAATTGCGTATCACTTTTAACATAAGTGATTATACACATCATCATTGATCAAGGTGGTAAGGATTCGACTCCCAGTAATATTTTATACGGTTGTGTGGATAAACATCTGTTCTTATTATGGAAATAGATATCTCCTAATTATAAAAATAAATATTCAAATAATATAAATAATAATTAATTTCGATAGATTCTAATAGATATTTATTTGTTTGGGTGTCAGCTTTCAAACAAAACAAAAATTGACACCTAAAAAGATCTCCAAATACCCATTTACTGTCTTCGTACATTTCAAGAATTTATAAATTAATGATTTTTTTTTTTTAGAAATATAAATTAATGATTTATTATTTATTTACACCCACCCTTTAATTGACAAAGGTAACCAAAAATATTAATAATCTTTTTTGTTAAAATAATTTCTCTCTAAACTAAATTTTATTTTCTTGGAAACACAAATAAAAAGAGAACGAAATTCTATTTTGTCTGTATTGGATGGAAGCAATAGTCTCTCCAGAATTTGAATGACATCGGAGCTTTTAAATTCAAAGGGAAAACCGATTAGAGACCAAAAAAAAAAAGAAAAGAATATTTCTTAATCCTATTATAATCACTTCTTTTTTCCATGCTTTTTTAAAAAATAGTTTCATTCAACGTGTTCTGCTGCAATCGATATCAATATCTACTAATTGGATCTTGGAGACATTTAATAGTATGTTTACTTGATGCATTAGAGAATAAGAATAATTGATAATATTTACTTATTTTAAAATCATTCTGTAATGAAAATGAAATTATAAATTTCACATGAATTTGGGGCTATCGAATGGGAATCTCGTTCCCCTCATCCCACTTGAAACCCCATTCCCATTCCATTTTGTAAAGCATCTTATTCTTACATCATTCTTTAAAAAAGATAATATAGATGCACAATATATATTAAATCATGACCTTTTATATATATAAAAAATACTTATAATAATATTGTTAAGAAAATTTTTTAATAAAATTATTGTAAGCATATTTTTAGGTAATATTACATATATAAAATCACGACTTGATATACAATATAGATACACAATATTTAAAAATAAAAAATAAATAAACAGATACGCAATTTGCTTATAATAATATTGTTATTTTTTTAGTCTATTATGATGAATTGTATGACAAAAAGATGACACTACATTTTGAACATAATTTTGTATATTGTAATTAATTCATGATTTTTATCAAGGGTATTTTTGTAACTTGTAATTGATTCATTCCGATTCAAAAATAAAATAAACAACTTAATAAAAATACTGTTGATTTCAATTTCGATTCTTATAGTTAAAGTAAACAATTTATTCTGATTTTGATACATCATTTTGATTCTAAGTCATTCCGATTTCATATCATTTTAATTTCCATTTTGATTCTTGTAATTGAAGTAAATGCACATAAATGAAATTCAAGATCTTTGGATCTTGAACCTATTGGATGAACCCAAACAACTCTTTGAAAGAAGTTTTCTATATTCAAAATTTCATCACACCTGAACAGATACCCAAACCCATGCTAAGCTGAGACGAACCCACATAGCCCTTCCATCTTCATTGCATCGTGAACATATCGACACACAACCACTCCATTAAATTTGAGCAAAACATTAGACTTAGAGATGAGTTTTTTTTTAAAAAAAAAAAAAAAATTGATTGAGAAACAAGGACTTCAATTCCTTCTCAGCCATACTTGTATGAATTCCTTTTCTGTCATCACCACCGCGAATTCCTTCTCTGTCATGACAATTGTTGTTCCTCTAACCAAAGTTAGAGATAGAGAAGTATCAAATCTTAAAAGACATTGCGGAGCATGCAACAGGAGAAGAAAATGGAATTTTTTTTTAATAAAAAAATCAACAAGTCAAAATCTCATTAAAGGTTTGTTTTGACAATTCACACTTTTAGATGACATTAAGACTATGTTTGTTTTGCATAATTTGGCGAGGATTGGAAAATTTTTTTCTTAATCCTACATTTGGACCTAAAAAGAGAATGAATATTTCCTTTCCCAAGCTCACCACTCATTCCTGCTAAGGCAGGAAATGGAATCCTACTAATTGGCAGGAATGCATGTCTCTCTCTTTTTTCTCTCATCTTCCTCTCTATCCCTTCTTTATCGATATGTCTGCCTATTTGTCTCTCTCTTTTAGCCTTCTTTCTTCTCCCTTTAGTCATCACTGTCTTCCTTCTCTACTTAGCCCATCACCATCTTTCTCTCACCATCTTCATCTCTACCTTCTCTCTCTCTCTCTCTCTCTCTCTTTAAATGAGTTTTGGGTTGCCAATCTCTTTGTCTAGGTTCCACTTCATCTAGGTTTGTTGAATCTAGATAAAGACCACTTCACCTAGGTTCATCGAACCGAAAGGAAGGTAAATTAGGTTGAACCCAAACGACCTTTATTTTTTTTACGATTGATGTGGGAGATGATGGTGTTGATTTTGTTGATAATGTTGATTTTTTCATCAAACTGAGTTGTTGATGATGTTGTTTGATGATGTTGAAGACGGTGGAGATCCAATAGTTTGGATCTCCACTTTTTTTTTTCTAATAGATTTTTTAAAGATTTAAAAAAATTTAATTTTTAGTATATAATAAAATATTTAAATCCAATCCCAAATTCTATCAAGTATGATATAATATATATATTTTTAATTCAATCCAATACAATGCAATCTCAATATTTTTTAATCTCATTCTCATTTTCAATTCCAATCTTATGTGTCAAACGTAACTTAAAATTCAAACTATTAATCCAATAACTCAGTAATAAGGGAAGCTCAAAAT